>JAEMWC010001624.1:5000-7500 GCA_016490735.1 Pachyseris speciosa
TTTGCCGTTTCCAGGTGAATTGTAATAGCTCGTTGTGTTCTCCTGCATGAATGTCGAATTCTGTTAGCAAACTTAGTTTGCGTTAACTGCTAATGGATGGACTACAATACTAGCTTCCGCGGCTTTTTGATTGACAAGCTTATCGCAAATTTTTGCCCAGTTTTTTACTATGGCTCATCTGGAATACAAATGTTTAAGCCCCAACAAACTCTCCACATTCAAATAGACATGGATTAGATCATCGACCAGCTTTAACAAAACAGGGCAACATGAAGCACTGAAGTCACAAACATTGAGTGATTAGCCATTAAGAATCATTACAAATTAGTATGTGTTTTTGCTATGAAAAAGTTGATTGTAACTAGACTAACAACAAAATGGGAATAGATGCATTTATCAATGTTTCAATACTATATAGCACTGCCTAAATTTTTCAAATTTGCGGGAATACCAAATACTTAAGTAATGGCAAGTTGCTGACCATTGCAGTTTGTAGGAAGCTGAAGTTCATATCTGCGAAGTCACCTGTTGATTGCTATCTTGAAAGTGTTTGTAATTGAACCGAACTGTGTGCCATTTACAATAAAGATAACTAAGATTTTAAGATTTTGTGGTCAAAATTCCTATTCAATATTTCTGTTATAAAACTACTAAATAAAGATTCCCGTAACGGAGCATCTTTTAACAGACCACGAAATATATATCATAAGTGTTTTTCTTTCGATTGTACTATTTATTGTCATGTGGTCAGTTCATAATAACTTCATCGACTGTAATGCCCTTGGTACCTATTTCCATTTCTGCGATAATCATCAGGGCGAAACGTTTACCTTGGGCTTTTTTGGCGCGGCGCCTTCCGAGTAGTGATTTTATCACACGCAGGTTTTTTCTAACACTATCTGTCATACTCAAAACAACTCATTCATTACGCAAGCCCATGAATGAGTCAAAAATTCGATAATGGAGGTGATACATTTGGGTACTTTATTCAAGCAGAAGCCATGATCCAAGTGAATATAATATATACGCATTGCAGTGTTTTAGAGATGATTATCACAGGAAAACTGCAGTTAGACATATATAAAGTGGAATACAGTGACAAAATAAATACAGAGAGCCTAAATAATGTTATTTACCAAGGGCGGACAAGTTATTTTCGTATGGAAAAATGTATGATTCAATCATTTGTACCTATGTGCGCAAGCTCCTATTTTGGTGACTTTGATTTCTTTCTTGTGGATTTTAAATAAATATAGCTCCTTACAACCTATCCGAGATTGTCGCTTCCCAGACTTGCTTTCTGACGTTCGGGAGAGACTTTAATACACGAGTTTACAAAGACCCTTTAGTTTTGATAACACGTGTTAGGCATCCCACTACCTTCTATAACAGTGTATCGACTGTGCCCTGTCATAGTACTTCGCCAGTATTCCAGCTAGAAACTTGTGTTGCTTTGCCACTTCGTTCTCCTTATTTGTCACCACTTCCAACGGAGTACACACGCATATTTTAGTTCATCATTATAACGTTTTTATAAAGGCTTTGATTGGCGCTCTAGATCTCTATTCTTCCCAGTTTTCCTTCCACAGTTTTCGTCGAGGGGTTGCGTACCGCCGGCTTTCATCAATGCCCGCAAGGTGATCAGGAGATTGATGCTTATTTGGTGTATCTCACTCTGTGAGCCGATGATAAATTTCAACTCGTCAATTCCATAACATCTACGCCTCTCCCTCTCTCCTCCACTGAATTCATCTCCTCTCTTGCGATTTGGGTTTGGGATTGCAAGCTTGCTACTTTTCAAGCGTTGTTGAATAACCCCATGCATCCATTATATTCTAGGAATTTCCGTGATCAGGGAGATCAGAAGACTGATATTTGTAATGTCAGCATGTATTATAGCAGTGTACGAGTTAACTCGTTCCTCGGGATTCCTTACGGTCCTGTGCATATGAGCGCATTCTTGGTGTCTACACTAAATCGACATTGTGCGCAAATATCTCTAGGCAAAACGTCCCTTTACTCTCTAATCTTTCCTTGCATATCAGTCTTACTCACTCAACCGAACTAGAAAGACAAGGCTTCCGCTAATAAGGACCGGGACGCGTTGCATCAAATGCTTGTTAGTCAGTGTAAGTGATCAGACGAGAGCGGCTGCCAGTTATCCAGAATACGTAGTACATGTGATTAGAGACACCGCGCATGAAAGCGCTTTTGATTCCCATCCAAGTTACAGCTGATTCCTCTTTATGAAATGTCAAGCTTGCGCCCCCCCCTCCACCCCCGGGGGGAGGGTTACTTGGGTAAATTTTTGCTGGGTATGTGCCGCTAGCCTCTCAGAACCCCTACCCCATTACAGTCTATTCTGTGGCCAAATATAGACCCCATCTTTTGGGCAAATGTAATTTTCGTGATCCCAACTTAGTCACTTCCTCTTTATGCATCTACCTTGTAAAGCTTTTCAAGTACTAGGTCATCCTAAAATGAATTGACGCATTTGTTA
>JAEMWC010001624.1:12500-47500 GCA_016490735.1 Pachyseris speciosa
GAATTGAACGAGAGCCAACCAGAGAGAGTGGGGGAGGGTGTGGAAAAAGAAAAGAAATTAAATAGAAAACTTCCAGGGATAGTCTATGTATGCACGGGTATGTGTGATTATCAGTGTTAACGGTTTTTCTTTTTTGACAACCTGTTTCTCTGAATCAAAAAACCTCATTATTAAATTTACCGTTTTTTGATTCAGAGAGGCCCCCCGATGTATTTCAGGCTAATTTGTATGATTTTCAAACTTGGATGCAATTCATAATTAGAGATTTTGTCCTGATTTGTAGAATTGTACCTTAAATCTCACATGCCCAGAAGTGTCTTGGCGCAGATGGAGCGGTGCGGCAAAGATGTGGGAATCTCGACCGGTGGGTTTTAGTTTTATAGTTTGTTAGCGTAGCGTGTTGATATATTGCTAACAAAAACATACAGCCGGTTTCTCTTTCGCTGAGTTGTCGCCCAACTCAACTTGTGATGTACTGATGTTTAGTATTTTGGTGAATGAAACTCACATGGCTGTATTCTTTGTGTGGCAGATGCGTTTGTGATGCAATCCTTCCGCGTGGATAAAGTCTCTTTTAAGTGAGAATGGTACATTGCCGCACACGAGATTGGCATCGCAATAAAGGAGCATATTGGCAGTGGGGGGATGAGAGAATGCCATAAGGCTATTATTTCAAATTTTCCGACGCAATTTGCCGTGCAGGCCCCCAATGGATGGGTTGCCAAATTTTACAAACCTGAAGTGCCCGGCAACGCGTACGACTTGTGTAGAATGGTAGGCGTTTGAGCCTGTAAAATCCAATTGCGGTGCTATACAGTACTCTTATGCTCATACAATGCGAGTGGATAGTGTTGTCGTTGTTGTTAGCTTTGGTAGCTTTGCCACTTTTTAAAGAAACAGAAAAAGTGAAAGTGTTATCTTGGTTTGGCTTCGTTAATACCCAGCTTAATCGCCATGGCCCTAAGTTGTAGTGGGTTTGCCGCCTGACCGATTATCGAGTCAGCTTACTTTTACAAAATTTCAAAGGGTAGGGTTTAAAGGTGCAAATGTCTCCCACAGAAAACATTGAAAACTATATTTTCCGTAGTTGTCTTTATTCCAAACTAAATAACCAAATGAAACTGTGTAATGATATTCACACAACAGTTTGAAAGTCGTCAGTTAAAAGCCACAACTTCCCCTCCACCCCTCGGGTTGGGATGACGCTAGGAGTTGAAAACGGGAATCAAACTTCTCTTTTGCACTGTCGATAGATAAACCACTGAGTATGTTCTTTATCCGTTCAGGACGTCCAAACACAAGCAATTGCGGAAAAGATGGGGAAAATTTTTCGCCACACTATCAAGGGCCTTGCAGGATTTGGAGAATTTCCTAGGTATTTATTTCATATGGTATATGTACTGAAGATATAATTACAATGTATTCTTAAGTTATGTTACACACAAATACACACAGACACACACTTATTCCAAATTAAACAGTGTGTGTTTATGTATGTTTGTGTTACCTAACACGATATGTTGTCGCCACCCGGCTTTAAAAATGTGATAATGACTTTATGAAAGATTTTATTTTCTTAGCTTCGCCAAACAAAAAGATGAGTGACACCAAAAAAAAAAAAAATGTACGTATAGACACAGGAGTGCAGGCGAGGACACCACAACAGTGAGCGCCAATTGCTGCGGGCCCATAACACGGATCACACTAAGAACTCTGAAAAATTACAATATTATCTAAAAACAATAGGTAATGTTCCCCCCTAAATTAAGGGCAACATTACAGGACAAGCAAACAGATTTAAAAGAGCGAGAGTCACCAGGGGTGTAGGAGGCGACAAGAGCTTGTTTATACTAAGGGCAGCTTTAAAAGAACTGAAAGAGCAAGCAACAGATAGACTAAGATCTGCAGCAAGAGCATTCCATA
This sequence comes from Pachyseris speciosa, assembly GCA_016490735.1. NCBI lineage: Eukaryota > Metazoa > Cnidaria > Anthozoa > Scleractinia > Pachyseridae > Pachyseris > Pachyseris speciosa. The sequence goes on from JAEMWC010001624.1 coordinate 14,424, forward strand.
TTCTGCTGGTTCTGTTAAAAAGCGATCTTTGAAAGGTAGTTGTTTTTACATGCCTAATAAAAAATAAAGTGATCTAGTTCTTGTTGGGGCTTGTATCCAAGGAATAACAGTTGGATTAATTTCAACACGCCCAGTTACGGCGGACTGGCACTGAGACTGTGGCCGATGTTTATTACTTTTTGTGCATCCCCTTTTCATTTTGGTCCTTTTTATGTGCTACTGCTAGTCCCTTTGTGTGTTCGTGTTCTCAAAGAATCTGCAAAGTTTTATACAATGACATAGACACGTGAACCAAAAATCGGCTAAGATAACAATAATTGCGGATGAACGTGACGTCAGCAATAAACAACAACCGATCAATCAATCAATCAAGTTTCTTTATGCATTATTTAGATATAATAGTTAAGATAGAGCAGATTTGTTGTTATGCGCACAGTAACCAAAGTAGCGAAAGCTACAGTGCAATACAGACGCGGAATACACTCATAGTTCTCGCTGCTGTTTCTTTTGTTATTATTGTCATTGTTAGAGCTATTATCGTTGTAGCTGTTTTTAGTTTTTATTTACTTACTTTTTTGTCTGGTTATTTTCGATAGAATAATCCCATCCTTTCTTGTTCAACGGAAAGGACCGCTGAGTTCTTCACCGTTGAACCAAGGATAATCAGCAAAGGACTGTACCGCAAGTACATTAACAACGATGGTGTACCCACTCAACTGGGTCAAACCAGTGTAGTGGGCCAAAAATGCTTGGCATTCGCACACTGGTCAATGACCTTTACTCGCCGCAAATTTATTATCTGCGATGTACAAGGTGAGGAATATGCCTTTGATCAGTCAGTGCAATCGCGATATTTTCTATAAGCTTGTAAATCACTGCTACCTTTTATACCCATTTCTCCTTCACTGTAGTGATTTGCTTTGTTTTCCTTTGTGAATTCTTCATGAAAGAAACTTTATCTTGCAACCCGTGCTTGACTTAAGCTCAGGAACTAACGCATGTTCCATCTACATTTTCACATTGTTCAAGGAACAGACGATGCGCTAACAGACCTCCAAGTAGCGTCGGTGGACACAGAGTAAGTTTGCGGAATTTATTGTTCAAGGTATAACATTTTTTTTACATTCACATTGCATCATTCAAAATTATGTGTTAATAGGTTGTTTGGCGTCGGAAACCTCGGCGAGGACGTTTTCACAACGTTTGAGATTTCACACAGATGTAACCGCTTCTGTAAACTTCTTGGTCTCGACGGCAAGGAAGGTAGATATCATTCTATGCATGAATTGTCACTTAAATGACTTTTAGTCAGGAGTTGGTTGAAACTTATTAAGTGTTTTTATTATGTTTTTAGGCAGTGGTAGTGGCTTCACGCCAAACCGTGTTCGCTAACTAATCTCAGGCTCTTGTTAAAATGACTAGCATCTGTCGTAAAATACTGTGGTTTTCTATTTTTTTGTTGTCATTGCAGTCATGTCAGTTAAAGACACTTTTTACTTTATTTCCAGCTGTTTGTCAAGACCAGGAATTTGCTGTGCTGCGAAATATGGGCATCACAGCCAAAGATGTGGTGGCAAATATGCTGGTAAGGTTTGTAACATTTCTAGCTAAACTACACGACTTTACGTGGTTACGTTTGCACCTCACAGCACAAAATTAACAAAAAAATGTTAATTTCTTATCTTGTTAAATGACAAATAGAATGACTTGACAGCCATAATGCGTGGGGAAAGAAGTGCACCCGAATGGACCAGTTCAAAAAGGGGAACATCCATCAGAGAGCGCTACTTCCGCCGCCTGCAGATGCACTGGTAAGCCGCTTGAAAGTCACGGACTATAACTATTAGAGTGGTTATTTTTGGTGTCAACAAAGGCCATAAATGACAAAACTATACAGTGTGGCGAAAGTATATTCAAACATCTGGTAATTGACGTGAATTTCTATCGTTTTCATTCCGAACAGACTGATGTTGTTGCTGACGAACTGGTAAAGGTTTTTGGACCAGCCAGGCACAAAGAAGTTCTTTTGGTGCTTGTACCCGAGGTAAGAAAATTGTTGTGTCATAAGTGCACCACAAGTAGTTGTTAAAAATATTTGGAATCCTAACATCTTAATACTTGACATAAAGTACACAGATGTACCTTACGGATGGTTCAACATTTTTGTAATTAAAAAAATAAATAAATAGAAATCCACGCCTTTAAATATCCTTCTTGATGTTATTACACTGTATAGGTCCGAGATCGTATAAGAACGATGGCGAATAGAAAAGAAGAGGTACGACATGTGCAAGTAAAAAGCGGCGCAGCAACAGAAAAGGAGGTAAAGCTGCATCTTGTAAAGGGATACAACTAAAAAAGGGCCTGTAGTTAATGGTACATGTTACCGTATCAAGAAATTGTCCGTTGTTGTGGTCAAATTCGCGTCTTTACAGCTCCAAAGAAAACCCCTTTGTTGTTTGTTGCGCTTAAAGAACTGTGCCGAGACACTGCGACGAATCGCCGATAATTAATTTAAAATCGTCGCAAAATTGCCAGCGTGTCAAATTAACAGCTCTTGGAAGAGGAATTTGAAGGTTTTACGTCGTTGTAAAAACCTGTTTTATGAGGTATTGTTTTGCTGTACGCTATCGTTCAGAATGTTTTGTTTACTTTCTCTTACGCCATTCGTGAGTTTCACAGGTTTTTTGCACCGAGGTAGAGCCGATTTGAATGTTACTAATCGAACGAAATCGAAATGAATCGAACACCAAACACCCAATTGTATTCGATTGAGTTCGGTAATCGAACACTATCGAACTCTCGCAAAACATTTTGATCAATCAAACGTTCGATCAAGTTCTATTGGTTTCGATTTGTCTTATTAAGCTCTATCGCACAAATTTTTTTTGGCTCCATTGTGTTCGATTATAGAACTGATCCAAACCAATCATTCGATTAGGTTTGATTAATAACGATGGGGGATAAGCAATTTTGTCAGTACTTCGGTTTGGCCGAAGATTTAAATTTCCCGTTCGTACATCAATTGGGATTAAGAATCTCCCTCGGGCATTTAGCTTACTATTGTTTCACCGCTCATGAGATTAGTCTTATGATCTCTTCAGCGCTTTGTTAACAATGCGTATTGAAATGCAACATTGACAAGCCTTTTAATTGTATACTTTTAGATTTCCTTCAAGAAAAAATACCCCACAGACCAAATTTTAATAAAATCCGGTCCATCTAGCAGCAGAAGAAGAGACGAGGTAAGTCGTTTATTTACGTTTCGGTCTTCATAAGTCTACTTCGTCTAAAGTCTCGCGCAGTCAAAACACATGATCAAAGACTTAGTGAAGACGGTGCAACTTTGTGCCATGCAACTTGTACAGCTTTTTCTGCGCGTGTCGTGCAATAATCCTAAAGCTTTCATCTTTCAATTGTACAATGTTATGAATGCGCGATAAAGTAGTAACTTTAAATCATTATGCATCTGAAAGTTTGTCTTTTTTATTTATTTAGAATTAAGTTCATTCGTACTAGAGTAATCTACCTTCTATAACACGGCACTGTAATATCTCTGTAGCTCAGTATTGTCTCATAGAGATACCCTTGTATTTTATAAATTGAAAAAAACCACTATACTTTTAGGTTTCGTATTGGACTCAATTTAGAGACAACTACGAAAAAGGAAGCCAACAGGATGTTGTGCAAGGGGTCAAGAGAAGTAGAGAAGAGGTAGACGGAAACGAAAGTAATTTCCTTTAATTTTCCCATAGTAAACTCCCTGTACAGTTACATTAAACTCACCTCGCCCCAAGAATACTGTTTTTACACCTTTCTCGGTTAATGTTTTCATTGTTCTTTGTTAATTAATTAACTAATCGGAACTGAGATGTTTACATAAATTCACCAACAGAAAATATGTCGTACGGTCTCTGAACATGATCTATTTTTGTGTGAGCTACGTAGCGTGTTGACACAAGAACTGCTAAGACATAACTAACTAAAATTAAATTCCTTCGTTGTCACTATTTCATTTGCAGGATAATATAAGCAAAGAAATTCTAAACCACATGCAACGCCAGACAGAGCTGATGGAATTAATCGTAAAAAACCAAACACAGGCTGGGATGTTGGCCGACCATGAAGGAATACAGAAAAGTTATCATGTACCTGGTGTTCCATTTGGCCAGGCTGCTATTCACCCCATCCCAGTTCCTGGTGCACAGCCACTCATGCTGCCTGTTGCACCCTTATGTCGAATGCCAGGTGGTCAATCGTTATCAGTACCCAGTGGCCAACCCTGGGTATTACCTGGAGGTCAACAGTTCGCAGTACCTGGAGGTCACACTTTCCCGATGCCCGTGAATCAGCCCTGGGCGATGCCGGGCGGACAACCCTTTGCGGTACCTTTTGGCCAAACCGCAGCCATTACCGGTGGTCAGCCCCTGGCATTACCTGGTGGACAACCTTTGGCGGCGCCCAATAGTCAACGTTGGGTGGCACCCGGTGGTCAACACTTGATGACCGTACCCGACGGTCAGCCCTTATCTATAAATAGTGTTCACCCCTTGGCGCTATCTAGCGGTGAACACAGGGTGGTACCTGGTGCTCACCCGTTGACAATACCCGGTGACGAACCTGGCAGCCAGCATGTGTCATTAGATGGAGGTCAACCCTTGGTACCCAGGGTTCCAGGTTTAGAAAACTTTACTTCATCGCCGTAGTTTTGACCAAACATTTGCAAGTCTTGTTCTTTACAAAATCCCAGTAGCTAGGAAAATTATTTTCAGCAATTATTTACAAATAATGCTTAATTTATAGAATATGAAAATGGCTATTTTAGATAACATTACTTACATCGAGACATTTCAGTTTATCCGGTCTAAAAGTTTCGAGGGAGCTCTCAGATTTAATATCATTCAGTCCATTCCAGATCTTAGCTCCTGTAAACGCAAAGATTTTCCTGTAGTAGTTCGTTCTCGTCCTTGGTATGGCAATATCATCCCTTGATGTTCTGAGGTTGTATACAAAGGCTCCCGATTTCGCTGAGAAAATATCCTTTAAATGATGTGGTGTCATCCCGTTAAAAGGTTTGTTTCCGGCCTTTCAAAGAGCAAACGTTTTAGGCCAAAGCTAATTTTTTGCATAAAGTTCAACTGTACGATACATTACGCTATCACATTAAATTCATATTTCCAAATTATTTCATTTTTTGTTTTGTCTCATTAATATTCATATTTTCTATTATCCGGATAATCGAGGTTCGACAGTACGATAGATGTACGGCACCACCAGGAGCCTGTAAGCTCTACATTTCACTGGCGGGGATAGTGTTGCACCTCTAGTATATACTAAAATAAGATAACAAACCAAAACACTTGGAGCTTCTTTACCTTTATAAATTTATTTCCTCAGAAGTGCTAGTACAGTACTCCATTTAATTGGACATTTGAAAGTAGTTTAAGAGCGATCGGTAGGCAGCACTTGCCTTCGATGCATCATCTACATAATCTTCTGGAATTAGGCCATCTACAGCTTCAATAAACGCAGAAGGAACCGGAGTCGGTAGCGACTCGGCGAAGGAAAATCTACCTTCCAAATAATCAAGATCGCTGCGTCTCGGTACGTGTCCCATATCTTGAAATCCTGTTTAAAGAATATGTGTTTCCTTTATTATTAAACGCAAGAGAGTTCGTACCCCACCTGACCGCAGTGGTGGGGAAAAACTTGTTATGTGTCTTACGTATATCATATACCATATGCGGTTACTTAGGAGACTATGCCCGTTGGCTTCAAAGGCTGTCTAACTGGTGATAACCTGTGCGATAATGTAAAGCAATAAACAGGACTGCACACAACTTTAAGTATTGCCTGTAATATTCGATCAGTTTCGAATAAACAAATACAGACGAACACAGGCAGTAGCGGCTCTTTCTTGTCCCTTTTTGCTAGACAACCGCCCGCCTTGTGAAAAAAACTTTTTGTTATAATAAACAAATGAAATCCAGTCGGGACCAGAGACGCAGCCATATCCGTCTTGTTCTGCAGGCTATCGTGTCCGTTTTGAGAGAGTAGACATTTGATCCATTGTAGTCATGTGTGTATACTCTAAGAACCTGGGGCCGCTTCTCAAACGCCCCAGAAACCTAACGGGCCCGAAACCGTGTATTGAAATCAATATCTCAAGAGAATGAGGGTGTGTTCTGACCTCTGATAAAGTCCATTTTGTTTCTTTAGCTGATACCTTTACTGTGTAATTTTCGAAACTTTTGAAAAGGGTCCGTTATTACCGGGAGCTTCGATAGACTGGTCCCTGCTCACATAGCGAATTTCCGTTTTGTTAACATACTTGACATCTCAGCGCGGCTTCCAGAAAACTTCTTAAAAAGACTTATACGAGGACATTAAGAAAAGGTCAGCCCTGTCTGAATTTCACCTGACTGGAAAGTGAAGTGTGGCCATGCACAGTGATGGTGTTTCCGATGTTATTTTGATTTTCTTCAAATTGGAAGAGATGAGAAGGAACTGGGCCTCGTAGGGGGAAGAGCAAAAAATGGGGAGGGGCGAGATGCGACGGGTGGGACGGCCTATTACGCCCAGGATGAAATTTCAGCCAAGCTTAATTGAGACAAAACGGTGAACAGATGACGTCAAAATGTGATAAGAGGGAGGTAGAGGTAACCCAATTTAAAGAAATCATAATTAACATGAATTCCTGGAAAAAAGTAGAGATCATCTGGAGCGCCGTTTGGTACACGTCGATCTTTTTGTTTACGGATACGATGGGAATTATGCTGTTCTCGGAAGTCATCGAGCTCTTTTTGAAGAAGTGGTAAAAAGACGTGAAGAAAGCAATGTCTGAAATAAACAAGCACTTCGGATTATCACAGACATATATTGTTAACGAAACTGGAATCTTAGACTGATAGAAGCCCCCTCCTGGATATTGCAGGAACTCAAATCCAATGGGCCCTTCGCTGGATGTCAGTCACGTGGTACAAAAACGCCATGCTGGGACGGAAACAGCCACTGGGACAAGACAATGAAAGAAAATTACCATACACCTTATTCCAAAATGGCGACTAATTTGTTATTCTTTTGTTTGCATGTTAATTAGCCCTGTGCCTCATTTTCACTTCAAACTTCTTTTGTATTTTATACATGTTGACGAGGCAAAGAGGGCTAATTAACATGCAAACAAAAGAATAATAAATTGGCCACCAGTTTGGAATAAGGTGCATGTAAACTCTTTGTTTGTTGGCGTCCCAGCATGGCGTTTTTGTATCACGTGACTGACATACTTCAAATGGCCTATGGTGAAACCTGAAGTGAATAATGAAGTGAATGTGCTGAGGGGAGCCCCTCTCCAGTCTCTTTTCGCTCTGTTCTCCTCGCTCCAGTCTCACCGCAGTGTTGTTTACTGCGCTTTTAATAGCCGATGACGCTTCAACTATCCAAAAAAGGACTGCCGGCTCTCTTACTTGCTCTGAACGCGAACACATGGCTTAAAACAAACAACAGAAAAGCGTTTACAGGAACATATTTTGTTCAGCTAACTTTGCCCTCCTTGGTTGAAAGTGCACAACGCCTCGCACCCTTTACAGACTGTGTACACGCTTGGTATCCAAGCACTGCTATGGTGTTTGAAAAAATAGGCTTTATCCCCAGTTTCGCTAGTTAACCTTACCATGACAACAGAGCTACATTCTACCATGATATACACTGTAGGTAATGATTTCAGTTACCTATGCACCGAATCTGTCACGTCCAGAAACCCTTTAAATTCCATATCCTGCAAACGAAATAATACGGTTACGATCAGCTTTAGGTGTCTAGTCGCAGCTAACAGTAATGTATAAAGTTAATTAAGCATACCTTTATTTCATTCTGCTCTCCAAAGAGACATTATGTAATTTGACTTTTGAATAGGAATTACACTGTACCTTCCTGGTAACTTTTATAAGCGTTGATTGTGACTTCATGATCAACGTGCAGTTTAATCTTTTTATCGTAAAAACGCTGAGCTCTCCATTTACGTATACACATGCCATAAGGTAAGTATAAGAGCGAGAACGAGAGTAAGAATAAGTACTCTTGAATACGAACATGCGAAAGTCCTTAAAAAAGACAGTCAGTGGTTGAGTACCAACCTCGAAAAGGGAAATCCAGAAATCCCCACACATCTTGCGCATATGGCTCCAGAATGCTTCTATTCGCTTCAAGAAAAGAGTAACAAGAGTTCAAATTTGAAAAAAAAAAAGCCATTAAAAGTTGACAGCATCTAGCTAGCAGAGCAGTCCTTACCTGGTTTGTGGTGGACTTTACAAACTTGTGGCTTTTCTCTCCAGCTAAATCATCACCTGAGTTTCTACGCAGAAAACATTGACATGATGCCACTAGGCCTGTCTCTGTTCCTACATCAGAACAAGTAATTGACGGAACAACTGAAAACAAAAAGAAATATTAGGAATTGAAATAAGGAAACTACTTAAATGGTCAAATGATTGAAAAGTAAAGAACCGTAGAAAGATAGGGTGACAGAATTTAATAACTGAAACAGAGTATCACATGTGAAATAAATGGCTTAAGAACACCTACAGGCACCTGATGCAATATCTCACCGGTAAACAGACAGAATTCTCTCATTTAACATTCCACTCAATGAAAATAGATTAATCCCAACAAAACTATTCATTAAATAATAAATCATTACCATTCAAACTGCAGACATGTTGTATATAATATTTCGCTACAACCCAAGGCTGCTTGTTTGTTGTGTATGCTCCGTCAAATTCAAAAGTAAAATGCATGTTTCTTATTTGAAAGTAAGGCAATTTTTGTTACAATATTGTATGATTAAAGATGTAATGATGAAAGAAAAAAAAATATATCAAAATTAAGGCTGTCAGACATTTCAAATTAATATTATCAAGGCAAAGGGACTGATATTCGTGGTTGAATACAAATATTCTATCCACGCTACATTTATTTACATGATCACAAATATCTATTTTATTTTCCATTTGTATAAGCAGACAGATTGCCTTGAAAATAATGATAGCATCATTGAAACGTCGGACAGCTTTAATTTTATTCTGAGAGACTAAAATTTTAAGTTCAAACATTTCTCTTAACAATTTGCTTACCTAAGCCAGATTATTTTCCTAGAAAAACCATCAATAGCCCCATGGATGAAGATACCCCAGCGGGCCAATTTATCATAACCATCAAGATGCCAACACCAGTTTGGTCCCTGGAATTTCAAGGAAATGTTAATGTGTGATTATAATATACGGTATTTTAAGAGAAGTGATCATTTTCATTGTTAAAAATGGGAGTGTGTTAAACAGTTATACCGTATGTTCAAGTCATTAACGGAATATAACATGACTTTATAATCTTGAAATTTACAGAGTAGCTAAGTAGATAAATATTTTTGAGACAATGACCATGAACGAGGAAATCGAAATTTGCTGAATTAATCAGACATGGGATCAGATGTTTCCAGGTTTTTCATCTGGTCTGATGGATACGTATAATGGGCCCCTCTCACCTTAGATACATATTTCCTTTTACGAAGAACATTTTTCTTTCCTGGACCACGAGCCACAACTTGAGAAAGGGCAAGATACTGCAAGGCCAGCTCTACCTGTTCTCTATGAAATGTTCAAAAGTAGAAACATCAAACTTGGATAACAGGGAAAAAATGTAATTCATAATTAAAATTTACTCTCTTGCAACATATTTAAGAAATGATTATTATTGTACATTCGTGTATCTTGAGAATAAGTGCCTTCAACTAAATACATAAATTTACAACAACAAAATAACAAATAAGTATTATAGCATTACATGCATGTATAACACATACCTCTTAACAAGGAGTCCTTGATGTATTCGAATCCGTAGATGTAGAGATCTCGCTCCTAGAAGCTGCCCTGATCCCTTCAGTTCTAGCTAACAAACGTCAGCATGCAGTCATGAGTTGTAATGTATACTTTCAGACACTATATCATTTAGAGTCTTTATGTGATTAATAAAAATTGCATATGCAACCGAAGAAAAAATGAAAGGGCCAGCATAAGTCTACCCTTAGTAACGGTGGAGGGGGGGATGAGTGTGCAACTCATCCTCGACTCACTTAGGGGTGCTTTGGTATCAATTACCAGATGTAACTAGTAATCAATAGCATCAGTGACATTGATTGATAAAGTCAATAAGTAATAGACGGGTTATTAAACTTTACACTTGGGAATGGCCATATTTTGCGACACTTTGTTTTGATTCGGAATTCAATATGGAGAAACTGAGTCAATAAATCAATATTTTAAAAGCGTATTTTTATTCTGATTTAAAAAGTGAAAGGAAAACAGACTGCATAGATTGTTTTTTGCTGTGTTTCTATTTTGCGCATTAGTTCATGTTACAGGTACTATTTGCAACTACAACAAAACGGTAACCATACAGTGTTCATTTCGAAAGGAGTAATACCCACGAAGCTCCTTCTAGGGGTCTTGTAACAGTAGGTCATTTGACCCGCGGAATAACTCGTTGTAAGCAATTTCTTTTAATGAGGCTAGCAGATGTTTATGTTACCGTAAAAAGATCAGGTGAAAATATATACGGTACCGTCGATCGCCCATCATCCCGGCCTAGAAATACCCGTGAACGTCACAAGCATGAAATCAGAGAGCTTTAGCAACGAGGAGAGTGAGACAAAAATATAGACTGCAAAACAGTCGGTTTTTAATTTCGTTTGCTGAAAGCACAAATTCTTGCGCTTTGCGCGCGAGCATTACACGCCCGCAGGGCGTGTGAAGCTGTACGTTTTCACCCTCACTCCAGACCTTGCACGTGATGAGGCCTCGCATTCGACTAACAAACGAAAAAGGCTGTTTTACAGTCTACAAAAAATCCGATAGTCTCAACATTCCCTTTCTCGTTAATTCTACAATCCCTCAAGCAAATATTATAAAGAATGTTTCGTTTTTGCTCATGAATGGTGCATATACATTTTAAATAGATTCGTCTGAATTCAGTTACTTTTCCCGATTGATCATCTTTACTTAAGTCACGTCTGCATTCTATAGCATTCTATAGGAGCAAAGAAGGAACCCAGTGGCGGAGGGGAAAGGGCGCAGAGTCATAAGACTCGAGGTATCTTTTAAGACGAAAGAGTTTTTTCTGTCGTTTTTTTTTTTTTACTGATACACGTACTTCAACAGCCTTCAGGACGTCTTGGGCAGACAGAGCATCATGTCTTCTCAAACTGTGGTCCTTCAAAAACCGCTTCAGCGTTGAACAACTATCCTCAAATGAACAATAATATGTATCAAACATGGCTATACTGTGCTTGTATTGTAGCTGCACATGTTAATTACTTACATAAACTTAATTTGTGACGACTAACTATGTGTGATACATGATAGGTATAATTTTTAGACATCTAAGCTTCTAACATTTTCCACGCAGCTGGGGAGGAGCGTTGCGCGAAACCCTGCGAGCAGAATCTCCTTCGATCTTCCTAGAATAATCGGGAAGAGGAAGGATACTCTGCTCGCGGCCCGCACAGGAAGATCGAAGGAGACTGCTCGCAGGATAGTTGCGTGACGACCAAAATATAAACGACTGCGTCGGTGACTATTAAACTCGCAAAGTACTCGTCCCAATTTATGAAGACCTACCTCCACTGCAAGCCAAACTTTGCATTGAGGTACAACAACACAACATTATTAGTCTTATTTTTCCTCAAGAGATCTCTCAAGAATGCTACCACATCGTCCACAGCGACGTTCATATCTCAGCCAGTCATGCACGGGACTGAGACCGAAACATTAGTTTCATTGATCTATGACTTGACTTACTTCATCACTCACTCATGATAGAGGAATTTTTGCGCTCCATTTTAATTTTGATATCACGAAAAAGTCAAAATGAAAAGCAACAATGAAAAATCGAAATGAAAATGAAAACTGATGTGGCAAGTGATGACAGAAACGAAACGAAACTTAAAACCGCCAGCGCACCGCGGAAAAATGCAAATGCAAATACAATCAAAAATGCAAACGAAAATGAAAACGCCGAAGAGAAATGCAAACCAAAATGACTGCGGGAACGGGAAAACGAAACCCAATAGTTTGTTTTGGTTTTGATGAACTCTTGAGGTAGGCTCACCGGTTCCAGAAAATAGCACTAAATTACAACCAAAGGCTCGAGTTTTCTTTGTTTCTCTTTCGCATGCAATATCGGAAAAACAATAGGGCTGTTTATACGAGAGAAAATAAGCCGCGGCTTACTCTGGCCGCGGCTTACATAAGACGCGAAAGGAACCATTTATACGAGTAAAAACACCAAGCTAGGCCAGGATAAGCCGCAGCTTGAGAAAGCCGTGAACATAGATTTTGTACCATTTATACGGAGTGTTCGCGTCTTATGTAAGCCGTGGCCAGAGTAAGCCGCGGCTTATTTTCTCTCGTATAAACGGCCCTAATGTGTTTTGTTTTTGGAGGGAGATATATCTCTTTTGAACGCTAATTAAAATTCGCTCGTATTCCTAAATCAAACATACTTGCAATACATGGTAATAGTGAACATATTTGCGAGTAATTTACACAAATAAGTCTGCAATTATTACCCTTCTTGAACACCGTGAAAGTAAATTAACATCACTGAGCTAAAATAATTCGCTTCAATTCGCTTCAAGGGCCATTTATACGAGAGAAAATAAGACGCGTCTTATGTAAGACGCGACTTAAATAAGACGCGAACTGATCGTATAAATGGTACAAAATAAGCGTTCGCGTCTTATTTAAGTCGCGTCTTACATAAGACGCGTCTTATCTTAGAACAGGGTTTTCAGCTGTTCTTATTTTGTCCGCGTCTTAATTAAGACGTGAACTTCCTCGTATAAATGGTTTCGCGTCCTAAATAAGACGTGAACTGCAAGTGCGCTTGCATAAAAACAACAGAAACATGAGCTTGTCTTATGATTAGATAGCGTAATTGGATGCAAAGCTTTGCAAAAGATGGCCGGGAGAGCCAAAAGTGAATTCAGCACCTTCCTTCTTTAACCTGCCATCAGTCGCACCAATCCGTATATCGCTTTCTTCCGACTCTTCTCGGATTTCTGTTGATTTCTTTGTATTCTACGGCGTGGTCTTCATAAATCTAAATCTAAATCTAAATATCATTATGTCGGCAAAATCGTGGAACGACATCACGCCATAAGAAAAAAAATCGCTGAGAAATAACAGCGCTTTTGTTTCTTGCTACAGCGTTCCATCTTGGCGAGTAAGCGAGGCTGTATCAAAAATAAGACGCGAACCATTTATACGAGATCTTCGCGTCTTATGTAGGACGCGAAGGTATAAACGGTACAGTTCGCGTCCTATTTAAGTCGCGTCTTAGATAAGACGCGTCTTATTTCCTCCCGTATAAATGGCCCTAATATGTGATATCGTTGCGTGCTCATGAACAGAACTTTTACTATCCGTACGGTTTCCCTAGGAACTGATAAAATTCTCGTTGAATAATTCCTCAATAATCTCGGCAAACGTCGAAGTGGAAGTTTCAGTATTCGACTTCCGAAACCGACCTTGGCAGACGGTGACTGTATCGAAATCATCATTTCAAAATATAACTTCTGCTTTTTCTAATTCTTTCCCGATTGTTAAAATTTGTTTAACTTGGAAAATGCTGGCGAACTGTCGAAGGCCTAAATTACTCTGAAGGGCATTAAAGTAAGGAAAACGTTCTCGAAAAATACAGTCATCCGAACGCGTTATTGTTCTGCAAAGAAATGTACCAAATGTAAAACGTTTTGGGCATTAAACCTGCTTACAACATTTGCCTAGATTTTTATCTGCACTTCATAAAACTGTTCATGTTATATATCCCAGAAGCACTCAGGCATACAGTGATGCCAGGACCTCAACCTGGATGAACCAGAAAAGATATGGAACATTTTCCTAGATTTTTATCTGCACTTCAAAAAACTGTTCATGTTATATATCCCAGAAGCACTCAGGCATACAGTGATGACAGGACCTCAACCTGGATGAACCAGAAAAGATATGGAAAATTTGCCTAGATTTCTATCTGCACTTTAAAAAAATGCTCATGTTATATATCCCAGAAGCACTCAGGCATACAGTGATGCCAGGACCTCAACCTGGATGAACCAGAAAAGATATAGAACATTTGCCTAAATTTTTATCTGCATTTCCAAAAAACCTGTTATGTTAAATATCTCAGAAGCGCTCAGGCATACAGTGATGCCAGGACTTCAACCTGGATGAACCAGAAAAGATATGGAACATTTTCCTAGATTTTTATCTGCACTTCAAAAAACTGTTCATGTTATATATCCCAGAAGCACTCAGGCATACAGTGATGCCAGGACCTCAACCTGGATGAACCAGAAAAGATATGGAAAATTTGCCTAGATTTCTATCTGCACTTTAAAAAAATGCTCATGTTATATATCCCAGAAGCACTCAGGCATACAGTGATGCCAGGACCTCAACCTGAATGGACCAGAAAAGATATAGAACATTTCCCTAAATTTTTATCTGCAAGTTACATATGCTAAATCACTTGAATATTTTACCATTGCTATTTTCCACGCACAAACAAACACAGAGTCCTAAACTCCTTGGTAGTTTGAAAAGGCTTTCAGAAGTTGTTTCTGGACGATAATATATTCTCCGACGATAATTTTCAATTTTCAAACTGCCACTATTTTAATCACCACCATAAGTGGAAGAAATAGTCGCCAGATAAAATATTTGTGCTTTGACAGAGAGCAGCTATGTAAAAGATATAAGTACCCATATCCAGTTATAAAGACAAAATAAGGAGCCGCCCACTTCCGCGCCCCCTCACCAGCCCGATTTTCATTATCGTGGATCGATGCCGAGTGCGCGCGTATTTCGCGGCTTCATATTTAATTTGCCGCCAGATTATAATTAATTTGCCGCCGGAATACACATGAACTTTGCTACATATACATAAATACGCTTGAACAGAAAGATTACCGCTCAACAATGGTCCGAAACCGAAGGAATTCCAACTCAATCAAATCTTACAGAAAATTTACATTAGAATATAATCCCAGGGAAAATGTCGTGGGCGATTCCTACCAAACGTACCAATGTAACAAAATCGAAAGTTACGTCGATCTTACCTCTTACGTTCGTATTTCCGCTTTTAAAATTGTCTGATGGCGATTTACTTCGGATTAAAATATAGTTACAACTTACCAAAGTCCATTGCACGTCAATGAAATCACCCGGTAAAACAGAATTTCAGCCTGAGAAGGCGTCACTCTCTGTAATTTCTGTCCATCACATACCGAGATATGCCGATTATCCCCTCGAAAATCTCAACGAATCGCTAAAGCATAACATTTGACAAAACTAGCGTTTCATCGTACAAGTAAAACCATAAAATGCCATAAGAACAAGGCGTAAGCGTGCCGCGTGCCGGTAAATTAAATTCTGCCGCCGAAGCGCAAAAACAATTCTTCTTTCAAGGTGTGCTAAGATGCTCCTGCAGTGAAACCACAAATGGAGTACGTTGACGGCTCTAATGCAGACCTATAACGTCACTCCTTAGCAACCAGACTTGGGAGATTTTTTAACTTCCGGTTTTCTCTGGCTCGTTATGTTCCAGCTTTCTGAAAAGTGACTTGAAAATGGCTAAACGAATGGGTTGAACGAACCAACTATTGAAAAAATTTTGACAAACATTGACACAATTTACGAGTTCATGATGCCAAACCAAAGAACTTTTGTGGTCAAACGAGGACAACAAACATTGCTTCGATCGAAGACTAGTGGTGACCCACACAGACACCTTTACCGATATCCAGTCAAGGCTGTGCTCTAGCCGGGCTTGCGGCACCCTGAGCGGTTAACGTTTGGGTTAGGGCGATAGACTGCGAGCAGGCTCTCCAGGTTTTTGTTGCGGCGAGAGTCATGCGAGCGGTGAAACTGCGCGAGTCACCAGCGGTGCAGCCGCGAGAAGATTGGGGCGGGGAAAGGACAGCCTGCACGCAACCCTCCCCCCCCCTCCCCCCCCCTCCCCCCTCTTTTTGAATTCCTCGCCTCGCGTTCGTCCACGAATGCAGCATCATGATTGGTCAGAAGTGACAGGAGATGACAGACAGCATGAAATTAATGAAAACCATATATGTCGCGCATTAAACGTCCGAGGATTTTGCACATTTTGCACTCTCTGAAAATTCTGACGGGCCTGAATACAGTTCAAAACTGGCAACAACAAACAGATACAGTGGATTACTTACTTAAAGGGAAGAATGTTTTCGCAGAGTTACCGACTAGTTACGGTAAATGTTTTATATTTCAACTGTTCTCTACTGCAGTAAAATACAAAAAAAGGTCAGAAAGCAGGTCGCCATCTATTGTTTTAGTTTTCTGGATCTGTTCACTGACCAGCCTAATACAAGACCAATGCAAGTTAGAGAGGGAAATTCACTGTGCTTGAACTGTACCCCTCTACAGGACGTGACAGACGGGTAATCTTCCACAAATAACAAATAATATTTGCATTAGCGGAACAAGCGCTCGACAATAACTTGAAGAAATGCCTTTGTTGAGGTTCTTTGATGGCTTATCGCCCGGTGTAGACCTTCACGTTGGTTTTGTTGTTTCCCAGTAGGTCATCAGTCAATGTTCAAATTTTGCCGTAAGAAGGAGTCCTCGTTTCTCTTTCTGGCTGTTCACAGGAACTGAATAACAACTTTCTTGAGGATAGTCCTTGGCGGGTTGTTCGCGAAACGTTTCACTTCGATGGAGTTAGATCTCATGTCGAAGCAGAAGTCAGTAGCTGACGTTTACTTGGTTCGGCATTATCAGCTCTCTCTTATTCCGTTTTATCCAGGCCAAGAGATTGCTGAACTTCTGAACAAACCCTCACAAGTTCTTGATTTTCCGATTACATGGATTACATACGCGCTGCGAAAAATTTGAACATTTAACGAATCTTAAGGACCCTTAAGCCAATGCTCTCGCACAAAATTATCTCCGCTGGAATTTCACCTCGGCTGCCGTCTCTGCTTAAAGGTCGGTACAGATTTAGTTCTGAAGGTTTATTACCACTTATCCCCCTTCCATATCAAATCACGCTGAAACAGCATTTGAAAACGCGGCAATTTTGGCTCGCTACTTCAACAACTTGCGTTGGAGTTACGACTTCCCCCTGGCGACGCCCGCCGTGAGAAATAGTTCTTACTTGGTACGAAAATCTCGACGTGTGTGTGCGTTCATTTCACGTTATGTTTGTTGACATTTTTCTTCGATTCTATTGGTTGGTTATTTGAGACACTGAAGATGACGACTTGTCACCTTCCGAGAGGCGGAATTCAAAAAGAGGGGGTTTGCGTGCAGTCTCTCCTTTTCCTGCCCCAATCTTCTCGCGGCTGCACCGCACGCAACTCGCAGCTGCACCGTTCGTCACTCGCAGCTTCGCCGGCATGACACTCGCCGCACCAAAAAACTGGAGAGCCTGCTCACAGGCTATTAGGGCGACTGCGAAAAAGTATTTGTCGCCCGGCAGGGCACTCTTGCCTAAAGTCCAGTGTGCAATAAAACAGGCCCATAATTCTTCTAACGCACTAGTGTTGGTTTATTGTGTTAGCGAAGCGTGGAACAAAAAACAAAACAAAACAAAACAAAAACAAAAACAAAACAAAAAAAAACAGAAAAAAAAAAACAATCGTTCTGCTACAGAATACAGGGCCACTTATTTACATACCACTGAATAACAATAGTGTCCATTGTTATATGCTTCGTTCTACAAAAGCCTCCGACCCTTGTCGTGACTTGTAAATGAAGTGGACCAAAGTGGCCCTGTATTCTGTAGTTGATTTATTTTAGTTCCTCAGAAGTTGTTGACAGGCTGGCATCTTTATGTATTGATTTTGCTATTACATGTAACTAAAAATGAGTGTTTATGTAAATTTATTTATTTTTATTGTTCACTTCGCCTTTGCTTCGCTAAAATTAACTCTTCCGATTGTTTTGCTTTGCTAATTTTGACAAAACAACAAAGCAAACTATCTAATGCTACAGGAAAGAATTAGAAGCATGGTTTTCCTTCTCTTTAATAATGCAGTTTTTCCTTGTTGTTTTAACCAGTTCATTACATTTGCTAATATTCGGGAAGACCAAATTTAGCGAAAAACTATTTAAGAATTTGCTATGCTGTGCTGCATCCATGTCCGACTGTTAGGTCTAAAAATGAACTAGGCGATGTCACTGCAAGATGATTCTTTAAGATAGCCATTTTTACACCTTGCATCATTTATTTGTGGTATATTTCAATCATACATTCAGTTGCTGATATTTGGAAGAAGCCATGGCATTAATGAAAGTACAAAAATATATCAAGTATATTTCATATACTTAATTGTGCACCAGAAAAGCTCTCTTATCTAGAATAGAATAGAAG
Source organism: Pachyseris speciosa (assembly GCA_016490735.1). Lineage (NCBI taxonomy): Eukaryota > Metazoa > Cnidaria > Anthozoa > Scleractinia > Pachyseridae > Pachyseris > Pachyseris speciosa. Next base: position 32,877 of record JAEMWC010001624.1, read on the forward strand.
AATAGAATAGTTCTTTATTTAAACACGGTAAAATCCATCAGGAGTATAAAAATTAGATATAACCTAACTGTCCTAAACAAAATGCAAAAACTAACTACGTCTAATCTATCTAAAACCTGTTTTTCATGAATGCCGTGTATACTCTAACATTAAAAATGAAGATTAACGAATCGTTTAAATTGACTTAGAGATTTAGCTTCTCTCACATCACAGGGTAGGCTGTTCCAGAGAACTGCTCCGCTATAACTAAAGCTGTTTTTCATGAAATTAGTTCGCGGAAATGGGACAAATAGTTTGTTAACAGAGTCCCTCAGGGACTTAACTGGGCAATGAATCACTCAATCAATAATAGCGGAGCTCCGGCTGCCCGATGGGTCGCCTTGCGGAGCATTATACTTTTAAGAGCCCGTGAACTGCTTTTCTCACGGTAATCATGACTAGCGGTAGTAATAATCAATACTTGAGCCCAACATGGCGGCCACGGACCACCTAGTTTACAGCGTATATATGTTTCCTACAAAGGGCAGAAAAGTCAATAAACTTAACAAGTGGCTTTGTGTACCTTATCCATGAGTAAACCATAGGCACCCTTTGATTTTTCGTTGAAAGACATCAGACTGAAGTACCATTACCTTCGAATACACAAAAATCCTTTGTCCTTTTAATTAAGAATCGGAGTTTGTCAAACCAACACAATAGGGTTGAATGCTAATTAGCGTTAGTAAGATTGGAAAGAAACTGCATGTCAACAAAAGTGTTGATAAGGACAAGTTGCTCAAGTAGAAATGGCTCAAGTATAACCGATACAACGCGCAAGAGCCATTTACTATGAGTTTCAGGAAAATTTGAAACGCGCTGGATAAATGTTTATTTCTCGTTTTCTTAAGCTTTGATAAGGAGGTTAAGGTTAAAATACTTGGAGGAGGACAACTGAAACCTCTTCAGATCTTTAATTACAGGGTAAAACTGCGCGGTTTTTTAGTTTTCTTTAGTCCTCTTATCCCGTATTTCACATCAGGGCTGGTATTTAAGTTCCAAGGACTTGATGCCATTCAATCTCACGCTATTTGAATCACAACTAATCACCATATCAATGGTTTGCTCGACTAAGCAAATAGCGTGAGAGCGGTAAATAAACACCACAGAACATGCTAGAGTCCCATATGAACAGCTTGTTGCGTCAATGCAAAGACACAGCTACGTAAAAATAAATTATCTGGTATTACTCGTATCAAAATAGGGATGTAACGATCGATCCGAGGCGGTGGAAATAAATAAGTAAACGAGAGTGAAGTTAATTAAGCATGTCATGCACTCAGCAGAGAGCAAAGAAAATATACAATACAAGTTCAAGGGTTGTTTAAGCAAGGCGCTACTTAGTTTATCAAATGTATGGGAAGGGATCATTATCCAATGTTTCTGACAACGCGAACAGCCTTTCGTTCCTTTTAGGACTCAACCGCTTGATGCAAAAAATACATCACAGAGGTAAAGCTACGGGTAGTTCGTTACGGTGCATTTGTACATTAAGACAGTGAAAGGCGTCTCCGTTGTCAAGCGCTTATTAGTTCGTCAGAATTGAAGCTTCAAGTGGCCAGCTCACGTCCTAGACTTTTCATTAGCGCTTCTTTCTTCAATAAAGTGTGTTCCCTCTTCGAACATGACGGGCGATATTATAAAAATTCCGGGTGCAACCCTGTGGTGCAACATAACAACCCACCGGGGGAGGGGGCGGCGGAAAGGGATAAGACCTTACAAAACCACGACGGAAAAGATAAGGAAGAACGGAAGACGTTAAATATACGAATTGTGTTATTTGGACTACTTTATGATTATTTCAGCTCGTTTACTTTGTTCAATGTGACTGGATCTCAGTTTAAAAACTGAGCTGAAGGAACGTTGCTCAAGTTAACTATGAGAATCAAATATTCACCGTCGTTTACTAGCCTCTCTAATAAGAGGTTCTTTCAAACCTAACTGTTTTTCAGCAAAGATAACTGAAGAAAAATACCAAAATTATGACAAAAATCTAACGTGATCGAGTCACACACCCAACTAATCGTTCTTTCTTTACTTCAATTTCATGTTGTCATGCATGGCTTCGCGACCAAAACTCTTGAGATCCTTTATGTGGTTCTCTTTCTACTGACGAATGCAGCACCCACTTTCCGATCCTGATAAACCACATGGATTACGTTATCTATCGAACTGGACACTAAATCTCAGCCACAGTCAAGAATGAAGTTGGCAACATAAGAAATAACCAAATATGTCAGGATATATTTGTTCACAATAAGGAAATAAGAAAGAGCGGGAAACTTTCTACATTTACCAAGACGTTTTGGATGAGCCACATGTAAAACCACTCAGTCGAGTCCACAGAACGTGTTTACTTTTTTGTTAAGCATACAAAACCAACTAATAAGGTTTAATAACCTACAGAAAAATAAAATGTTGCATCCAGTACTTGTGTACAATTAGAATCTATAGAAGAAAGAGAAAACCACTTGACATAAAAAGAAAATAAAACTGAATTAGCTCTACGATCTTTCAACAGTTTTTTCTTTGAAATTATTTTTCTAACGAGTTTTGGTTGGTTGATGTGCAGAGAGAGTTCCATGGGAACTAGGAAGACAGTTCCCTTTTCTGGCGCAGTTTTTTCAATGGTTTCAAATCTTGCTTAATTAACAATTTAGTATTCAAGTGTAAACTGTCCATGATAGTCATGATAATAACCTTATAACGTCAAAAATGTTTATGATGATAATGATGATGATGATAATAATAATAATAATAATAATAATAATAATAATAATAATAATAATAACTAGTAAGAATACTTTTTTTCTCAACTTTGTCACTGTCGATGTCGGACTTTGATCAAATACGTCCCTCGTATCAATATCGTGAATGTATTAAGAATGCGCACTAGTAATTAACCTGAGAGATAGTTAACGTTGATAAAGCAGTGTCGATCATAAAATTGCAAACAGCAGCTTGAATTTTTTGAAATCTAAACCTTTAGCGTGATTGGCGGTGTAGTTAGCAAATAAAAGTGCGTGTACATGTGCTTTTTACAAGTTACGTCAAGTAAAAGGAAAAACCGGTTGACTTACATGCCAACTATTTAGTGACGCATGATCATTTCAGGTTGGAATGCATTTTGTTTTGCATACGCGTGTACAGGCACGCAGGTGAATGTTCCTCAGGATTTCGAGTAATCCATTTAATCTAATGAAGTCGCAAGTCACATCGACGATCAAGGTATGCTCTATTTTCCATGTTCTGTCATCTTACTGTTTTTCAAAGAAATAATAGTTTGAGTGAACGGACACTTTAAACAATGAATGCCAGCTCCATCATTCGATTTAAGGTACAATGGTAATGCTAATTATGCTGTGATGTGATGTAGGCAAGCTGAAGACAGTCTCTGTCTGTCACAGCCTTTAATAGTAAACCGTTTACATCGAAACAACAACTGTTTATTGACTCTAGGTATATTGACCGAGCTAAACAATGAATCATATAACACCTCATGCCATTATCCGCTCTACAAGGCTGTGGTCACTAAACCTATTCATGGGTGCCCAACATATTTCTTAAAAGTTAGAACTTTTATCGCGTGGAACAGCACAACGGCTTCGATTCATTTTTTTATCGTTGTATCAGCTCTCTTGCTGAGTGGCGCATTAGAACAGAAAACAATTCGCCTTTAGTAAAACGAAAACTGTTCCCTCGGAAAGTACTGCTCGTAGCTTTTTATTGCTAGGGGTAATCCAGAGAATCGGCATTTCAAACATTCTTTAGCTGATCGTGACCGATATTCTGGGAATTAAATACACAGTTGAAACTAACCAAAAAACAACCCCCAGTCGACTTGCCATTGCAAAGGGGTCCATTTGTAAACCATACTCGATTAGGATCAATAGCTGTGAAAAATATTCTAAGAAACCATGCAAGCTTGAGAGTACTCCGATTAACTAATTGAATAACTAAAAAAACATCTGGCCTTTCTCTAAGGGTCGAGTGGGTTTAGAAACAACTTTAAAACGTAGAATTAGAAGAGTTAATCCTATTTTCCTTTTGCCTTAATTGTTTGTCGAAGAAGTTCATCTCATAGCGCCTGAGGAAATACGATTGTTTGAAAGTCACAATTATGTATCTCCATATTTCTAAATTTATTCTAATGAAGTGATTGGGGTTGAGCAAGGGAACCAAGTGGCTGATCCGCAGTTTGCTCGCTGAAGTTTTGATTTGGCGTTCGGTGACTCTGTGGCTATATTGCACTTGTAAGAGAATAACCAACGCTCTGCTTCCCGCTCTCTGGGATCACTCGTAACCGTTCAAACAACACGTCTCAGTTGCAACAACGCATTTCTTACTTTTAGGAGTTAATAACGTTAACGACAGGGTTCGCAGGAAGAAGGTTTTTTTCCGTAACTTTGACGTTTGCAGTTTTTTTCTGACCGTTTCTCTCTAAATTTTATCACGAGTCTGTCGGATTATTAAACACTCAGTCGAAGCGGTTTTGCATGCTTATATAACAGAAGTATTTTACAGCTTCGTAAATAAGCGAATTTTAAATTAATACAACTTTAGGCATTTTTTTTTCTGTAAGACTATATATTGAGGTAGAAAAATATCCTCATAGGCAGTATTACTCAAAATAACTTTCACATATTTTATTTCAACTCAGCAGTTACCGGTAGGGTACTATTTGCATACATTTAGTCAAAACATAAGTTAAATGGGATTTTGATATTGTTAGAGTGGCATCTTTTTGCACTGCACCATGTCACGCAGAATATAATACATCTGTCAGTGATACAAACTGAATCAACTATAATCCTGAAGTAATGCAGTGAACTCGTCTGACGTGTAAAAGTTCTTCTGCCTACGCGGCCTGACCGTACCTCGTAAAAAGATACGAAATAAGTCGGCATTTGTTACGTTCAGTGATCCATCACCAAACAAGCCAACGTTTACATATCATGCGAGAAACAATAACCAGTTAGCTTTGGCTAAGGCAAAAACGGTCAGAACTGAGGGCTTACCGAAAGTTTCTAAAAGCAGCCAAGTTACGGCGGCCTATTTTATAACTCAAGCGGAATTTACAGAAAGCATGCATTTGAACAGACGGGAAAATTCTACTGTATAAATATTAATAAGTTATTGTTTAGTTTTCTTCGTGGCAACCTGCTATTTATCATTATGACAGTCCGAATGAATTATTTGCGTGGGATGCAGAATTGAACAACTCCCACTATCTAACTCGAATCGGCACCGGCTGCCTCAAGCCTAGACTACACAAAGGGTCCGTATTCAGTTTAGCGATGGCGAAACTTCTGCAGCGACGAAACGAAAAAATATGACTAGCGGCTAACCATATTACGAATTTAATAATAATAATAATAATAATAATAATAATAATAATAATAATAATAATAATAATAATAATAATAATAACCTTTATTTACCCTCGGTAGTATTTATAGCATAAAGGCTAGTGGGGCCGAGCAAATACAGAAACAAATTAAGTCAAATGAACATAACACGATAAGAATCCCAACTGGCTGGGGCAAACCAGTTGGCTATTTACAAGGATGACCAAGGAGCTGAACGTGACTACCCAGAACAACACCAGCTAGTGGTAGAGCGAGATTTGAACTCGGGGTGACCGCATTAAATCCAGCGCCCCAAACCACTCAGCCATCCTGCCTCCTATATATGAGTGAAGTTCCTGTTCGACTGTTCGACTTATAGGATTTTGCAAATAAATTATGTAGATGAAAGAACGGGAAATTCGCTTTGGTTGAATAACGGATCCGTCATTTACTTTTCTTCGGAACTCATTAAACACATTAATATTTTGGCGATGTAAATTCGACAGATAAAAGTAGAATTTATGCAAGTAAAAATCAGGGGTGAATTCCTCCGCGGGAGAGGCCGTGGACGTTTCGCGAGATTCGGCTTTCAGTGTTCACTCAAATAGACACTCGTTAGGTCTCCTTATAAACTGTTGATAGTAGTGTGAAAGAACTAACAAGGCTGCATTTGTTGCGGACATCACAAAACTGAAAAAAGGACTGCGTTGAACTGATGGATTCAACCTTGCACGTAAATGCAGATTGGAGTTACCGCATTCAAATACCATCAGTCAAAATCGCACGCGCCTATTTCACTTGTTGTTCAGGCTCTTAAATACACAATCAGAGATACTGTTACTGTTGTGGTTTTCCTGTGGTTTTTCCGCGTGAACAGGAATCAAATCAGTGGAAGATAACCTTTAAAACTTAAGGGGCACCCAACGAGCCAAATCAACCAAAGGCTGAAAGGCATTTTTTAAGTATCTTTTTGTGTTTGAAGTCTGTTTAAGTGATGCTTTCATTTGCTAGAAGAATTTGATCTGTTCGGATTCCTTAGCTGAAATTGTAACTGCCCGAAAATGTTAGGGGACAAAATGTTCCTTTGAGAAAATGCAAGCTGAAATGAACTTTCCACGAACTTTCTACGGAAGTATTTTCTTTCCGAAAATGATTGCTGACGTTTTTGACTGCCAAAAACAGCAAATATCATCTTTCAGAAAACCTCAGGAGCTTATGATTTCTCCATTGCGAATCCTTACAGCCACGTTTCAGTTACGAAAATCCGAGTGTACTCTTTAATCGACGCCGAAAGCCTAAGGCGAACTACCCGCCACCGAATAGATATCTACCGAAACTTGTCGTTGGGTGCCCCTGAAACTTGCGATGGCGGTGTGCCGGAACGTATCATACTGGCAAAATATAACGCACGTAACAATGGTACAAAATGCCCGTTTTTCTTTCTCGCCTTGTCACTTACTTTTACTCCTATTACTTGGGGAAGGATAAAAATGCGCTGGGACAATTTGTAGACACATGCTTTGATTCCTTAATTTTCTTTTCTCTTTAATTTTCTGACGTAGGATTTCCATTAAAACATTAAGACAGATTCCATGTCCATGGTCACACTTAACTGATACTACTGATGGCGTGCGTTTATACCGCCCTATCTCAGTACACCATTATAAGGACGACGATCGTGACTAATTTTGGGTTATTTCGCAATTCTTAATGAAAAACATTTTCCTGTTTGTTTGATCTCTGGAGTATCATAGAAACTTGTTGAATACCGAATCAAGTTCAACCCTAAACCCACGGCAAAGACCGTTTCCTCCTTCCTCTAATATTAGTTTTATTTAGTTCTTTGTATTTAGGTGTGTTTAAGGTAAAATCTGAAAAAAAAAGTAAAGAGTGCAAACGTGACTTGTTCCCATAACTACAATCAAACACACAAAAACAGGAACAGTACTACTACATGAGTTCTGGTTGGTATACATTATTTACAAATACGTATCGTTTGGTGGTCTCACCCTCGACTTTCTCACACCATAAACATAAATGCATGTGCATTTGTCACAGTTATTTTTTAAAACTCGTACTTACTCATAATTAATTGATCTTCTCAAAGAGGCTACATCAGTGAGTTGCATTAGCCTGTTCCGTTTGTTTTGCTTGAAACGGCTGATACAACTGCTAACAGACTACACATCTGTAGGTTGGACCCTAGAAGTATCCGCAACATTGTCAAAAACTTCGACAGATTTTATATATTCACATTCGTTTTGATTCAAGTTTAGTAATCAACGCCGTGATGCACGTTTTCAGGAAATTAGTCCATAGCGGTCTTGAAACGGAATGCATATTGATACCTACCCCATAGCTATATCGGTTATATGCAACGGTACACAGGAATTTATTTTATAACAGAGGGTTTAAATTCATATCAGTGGCAGCGGTGCGTCATAATAGTGTTATGACGATAACTTCAATACGCGAGTCGACGGCAATTGCCAAAAGCTGTGTGACTGCGCATGTCTGCTAGGTCACATGAGGTTAATAATTGAGAACTCAAAGATTGTACATTTTTCATTCCTACTAATTTAACAGAAATTTGCTAGGTTTCCTTTTGTAACTCGCCCTCCATAGGGACGAAATTCGTAAATACTCTGGGGAGCCTATACTGTGTGTCAACGCGACTCCTCAAGTATTTTTTGCTTTAGACGTTTTATCGCGTTTGAATAAAGGATATAACGTTGGTGATAATGATGATTAATTTGAATTTCTTCTCACAGGAAACCAATTAGCCTAAGCAGACGAAAACACGAGATCCAGGAAGAGTTTCTTTCATCGACGGTTTTATTGTATACATTCGGCAGTCATGGGTTTCAAGATACCACCCTTGGTGCTTCTGACCACCGCTTACTATCTGCTTACAGCAAAAGGAAGTAAGTTTATATAGATATCTTTTTGACAATGTTTCCCGGTGCAAATTACAGGCTTGGGTATCTTCTAGCAAATTGATTACTCTATTAAAAACGAATACACAACGCTCAACTTGTTTAATTTTATTGGTCAGAGTTGAAATCTAAAAATACAAAGCGTCAAAATATGTGGCAGCTAAATAACCTCAGTCGTGTGTTGTTTCAATTTGAGTCGGTCTTCTGACAATCTTTTCCCCAAAGCAATCTTCGTGGAGTTCTCAACAAACCGTTCGCTTTGAAGATGACGCGTTCACTGATCAAGCCTTCCTTCGTTGGGGACTTAATCCCATCTCACTGTCTCTTCTGAAAACCTCTCCCAGTGCACTAGGCTTGCCCTTTGTGGCTTATTGTCCCTTGTACTTCGCTACAGCTATTTGGCGTAGACACCTGGATTGAAAATGCTCTGTGGTCAAGGCTGGTTTTACTGGGGATAGAGGTGGGAAGGGGTGGCGGATATTGCTTCCACCTTTGCACTCACACTATTTCATTAACAATTAAACCTGGAGGAGACATTGTACTGCACCTATTTAGTTTTGATTCACTTCATGGGGTAAAGGGGTAGGGAAGACATGTAGAAGTGAAGTGCATTAGATTGTGCATTCAATTCAGGTTTTACGTAAGTTATACAATTTTTTTATACAGTTTTTAAACTAGACAGAATATTTTGTCTCACTTAAAGATGCGTGAGATCCGTTGGGGAGCTACAAAGCAAAAATCAAAAGAAAGGTCGTATCGGCAAGTGACAGGGAGTTTATATGCCTGAGTTTGAGTCCCATTTTAATTTAATTATGGAAGCACGAAGGAGACTGTCATTGGGTATCCTTGGTTAAGTTTTTTTCTCGATGTAATGAAGCTAACATCCTTGGTATTTCTAAGTCGCAAACGCCGAACGAGTTACTGATAAAAGATATTTAGTGTGAATGATATATGAAATAAATCATACATGAACTGCGGAAATGAAATCAAATGAAGAATAATCCTAGCAGTTGTGAACGCAATTTATGCAATTGCGAAAAGAAGCCTGAAAAAAATTAAGGTTGAAGTCCTGAAATTTTTTCAGTTGCGTTCACAACTGCGAAAATCATTAAAAGTTATCAAAAGTAGTATAACTACCGCAAAAACCAACTCAATTACGACCAACACCCAAAACGCAGAAACGAGAGATTGAAGGTACTAAAACAAAATTTTCTTTTCTTTCTTATATCCTTTGTTTCCTCTTTTTTCGTTTCAGCATGTGCAACGAATACCGCGACTTCCTTAAGTATGTCATCGTCAATCACGACAAGCGTCTCAGCTAGTGGGTCGCCATCCACTTCTACCGGTGTCTCACCAAGTGTGTCAGGGTCATCATCGACAAGTGTCTCTGCTAGTGTGTCCCCATCCACTTCTACCAGTGTTCCACCAAGTGTGTCAGCATCAACATCGACAAGCGTCCCAGCTAGTGTGTCTGCATCCACCTCTACCAGTGTTTCACCAAGTTTGACAGCATCATCATCCAACAGCGTCTCAGCTACCCAGTCGCAATTTACCTCTACCAGTGTTTCACCAAGTGAGTCAGCCTCAACATCGACAAGCGTCTCAGCTAGCGTGTCCTCATCCACTTCTACCAGTGTTTCATCAAGTGGGTCAGCGTCATCATCGACAAGCGTCTCAGCTAGTGTGCCGTCATCCACCTCTACTAGTGTTTCATCAAGTGTGTCAGCATCAACATCCAACAGCGTCTCAGCTAGCATGCCGCAATTCACCTCTACCAGTGTTTTACCAAGTGTGTCAGCGTCAACATCGACAAGCGTCTCAGCTAGCGTGTCCTCATCCACTTCTACCAGTGTTTCACCAAGTGTGTCAGCGTCAACATCGACAAGTGTCTCAGCTAGTGCTTCGTTATCAACCCCTACTAGTGTTTCCTCAAGTGTGTCAGCATCAACATCCAACAGCATCTCAGCAGGCGTGTCGCAATCCACCTCTACCAGTGTTTCACAAAGTGTTTCCGCGTCAACATCGACAAGCGTCTCAGCTAGCGTGTCCCCATCCGCTTCTACCAGTGTTTCAGCAAGTGTGTCAGCGTCAACATCGACAAGCGTCTCACCTAGTGTGTCGTCATCCACCTCTAGCAGTGTTTCATCAAGTGTGTCAGCATCAACATCCAATAGCGTCTCAGCTAGCGTGTCGCAATCCACCTCTACCAGTATTTCACCAAGTGAGTCAGCATCAACATCCAATAGCGTCTCAGCTAGTACGTCGTCATCCACCTCTACTAGTTTTTCATCAAGTGTGTCAGCGTCAACATCCAACAGCGTCTCAGCTAGCGTGTCGCAATCCACCTCTAGTGTTTCAACAAGGTTGTCAACGTCGTCATCGACTAGCGTCTCAGCTAGTGTGTCGTCATCCACCTCTACTAGTGTTTCATCAAGTGTGTCGGCATCAAGATCCAACAGCGTCTCAGCTAGTGTGTCGCAATCCACCTCTACCAGTGTTTCACAAGTGTATCAGCGTCAACATCGACAAGCATCTCAGCTAGCGTGTCCACATCCACTACTACCAGTGTTTCACCAAGTGTGTCAGCGTCAACATCGACAAGCGTCTCAGCTAGTGCTTCATCATCAAATCCTACTAGTGTTTCATCAAGTGTGTCAGCATCAACATCCAGCAGCGTCTCAGATAGCTTGACGCAATCCACCTCTACCAGTGTTTCACCAAGTGTGTCAGCGTCAACATCTACAACCGTTTCAACTAGCATCCCCATCCACTTCTACCAGCGTTTCAGCAAGTGTGTCAGCGTCAACATCGACAAGCGTCTCAGCTAGCGTATCCCCATCCACTTCAACCAGCGTTTCATCAAGTGTGTCAGCGTCAACATCGACAAGTGTCTTTGATAGTGTGTCGTCATCCACCTCCACAAGTGTTTCATCAAGTGTGTCAGCATCATTATCCAACAGCGTCTCAGCTACCCAGTCGCAATTTACCTCTACCAGTGTTTCACCACGTGTGTCAGCGTCAACATCGACAAGCTTCTCAGCTACCGTGTCCCCATCCACTTCTTCCAGTGTTTCACCAAGTGTGTCAACGTCGTCATCGACTAGCGTCTCAGCTAGTGTGCCGTCATCCACTCTACTAGTGTTTCATCAAGTGTGTCAGCATCAACATCCAACAGCGTCTCAGCTAGCATGTCGCAATCCACCTCTACCAGTGTTTCACCAAGTGTATCAGCGTCAACATCGACAAGCATCTCAGCTAGCGTGTCCCCATCCACTTCTACCAGTGTTTCATCAAGTGTGTCAGCGTCGTCATCGACTAGCGTCTCACCTAGTGTGTCGTCATCCACCTCTACTAGTGTTTCATCAAGTGTGTCAGCATCAACATCCGATAGCGTCTCAGCTATTGTGTCCCCATCCACTTCCACCAGTGTTTCACCAAGTGTGTCAGCATCAACATCGACAAGCGTCTCACCTAGTGTGTCGTCATCCACCTCTACTAGTGTTTCATCAAGTGTGTCAGCATCAACATCCAATAGCGTCTCAGCTAGCGTGTCGCAATCCACCTCTACCAGTGTTTCACCAAGTGTGTCATCTTCAACATCGACAAGCGTCTCAGCTAGTGTGTCGTCATCCACCGCTACTAGTTTTTCATCAAGTGTGTCAGCATCAACATTCAACAGCGTCTCAGCTAGCGTGTCGCAATCTACCTCTACGAGTGTTTCACCAAGTGTGTCAGCGTCAACATCTACAAGCGTCTCAGCTAGCGTGTCCCCATCCACTTCTATCAGTGTTTCAACAAGTGTGTCAGCGTCAACATCGACAAGCATCTCAGCTGGTGTGTCGTCATTCACCTCTACTAGTGTTTCATCAAGTGTGTCAGCATCAACATCCAACAGCGTCTCAGCTAGCATGTCGCAATCCACCTCTACCAGTGTTTCACCAAGTGTGTCAGCGTCAACATCGACAAGCATCTCAGCTAGCGTGTCCCCATCCACTTCAACCAGTGTTTCACCAAGTGTCTCAGCGTCGTCAACGACTAGCGTTTCAGCTAGTGTGTCGTTAGCAACCTCTAGTAGTTTTTCATCAAGTTTATTAGCATCAACATCCAATAGCGTCTCAGCTAGCGTGTCGCAATCCACCTCTACCAGTATTTCACCAAGTGTGTCAGCATCAACATCCAATAGCGTCTCAGCTAGTGTGTCGTCATCCACCTCTACTAGTTTTTCATCAAGTGTGCCAGCGTCAACATCCAACAGCGTCTCAGCTAGCGTGTCGCAATCCACCTCTACCAGTGTTTCAACAAGGTTGTCAACATCGTCATCGACTAGCGTCTCAGCTAGTGTGTCGTCATCCACCTCTACTAGTGTTTCATCAAGTGTGTCGGCATCAAGATCCAACAGCGTCTCAGCTAGCGTGTCGCAATCCACCTCTACCAGTGTTTCACTAAGTGTATCAGCGTCAACATCGACAAGCATCTCAGCTAGCGTGTCCACATCCACTACTACCAGTCTTTCACCAAGTGTGTCAGCATCAAGATCGATAAGCGTCTCACCTAGCTTGTCGTCATCCACCTCTACTAGTGTTTCATCAAGTGTGTCAGCATCAACATCCAATAGCGTCTCAGCTAGCGTGTCCCCATCCACTTCCACCAGTGTTTCACCAAGTGTGTCAGCATCAACATCGACAAGCGTCTCACCTAGTGTGTCGTCATCCACCTCTACTAGTGTTTCATCAAGTGTGTCAGCATCAACATCCAATAGCGTCTCAGCTAGTGTGTCGCAATCCACCTCTACCAGTGTTTCACCAAGTGTGTCATCTTCAACATCGACAAGCGTCTCAGCTAGTGTGTCGTCATCCACCGCTACTAGTTTTTCATCAAGTGTGTCAGCATCAACATTCAACAGCGTCTCAGCTAGCGTGTCGCAATCCACCTCTACGAGTGTTTCACCAAGTGTGTCAGCGTCAACATCTACAAGCGTCTCAGCTAGCGTGTCCCCATCCACTTCTATCAGTGTTTCAACAAGTGTGTCAGTGTCAACATCGACAAGCATCTCAGCTGGTGTGTCGTCATCCACCTCTACTAGTGTTTCATCAAGTGTGTCAGCATCAACATCCAACAGCGTCTCAGCTAGCATGTCGCAATCCACCTCTACCAGTGTTTCACCAAGTGTGTCAGCGTCAACATCGACAAGCATCTCAGCTAGCGTGTCCCCATCCACTTCAACCAGTGTTTCACCAAGTGTCTCAGCGTCGTCAACGACTAGCGTTTCAGCTAGTGTGTCGTTAGCAACCTCTAGTAGTTTTTCATCAAGTTTATTAGCATCAACATCCAATAGCGTCTCAGCTAGCGTGTCGCAATCCACCTCTACCAGTATTTCACCAAGTGTGTCAGCATCAACATCCAATAGCGTCTCAGCCAGTGTGTCGTCATCCACCTCTACTAGTTTTTCATCAAGTGTGTCAGCGTCAACATCCAACAGCGTCTCAGCTAGCGTGTCGCAATCCACCTCTACCAGTGTTTCAACAAGGTTGTCAACGTCGTCATCGACTAGCGTCTCAGCTAGTGTGTCGTCATCCACCTCTACTAGTGTTTCATCAAGTGTGTCGGCATCAAGATCCAACAGCGTCTCAGCTAGTGTGTCGCAATCCACTTCTACCAGTGTTTCACTAAGTGTATCAGCGTCAACATCGACAAGCATCTCAGCTAGCGTGTCCACATCCACTACTACCAGTCTTTCACCAAGTGTGTCAGCATCAACATCGATAAGCGTCTCACCTAGCTTGTCGTCATCCACCTCTACTAGTGTTTCATCAAGTGTGTCAGCATCAACATCCAATAGCGTCTCAGCTAGCGTGTCCCCATCCACTTCAACCAGTGTTTCACCAAGTGTCTCAGCGTCGTCAACGACTAGCGTTTCAGCTAGTGTGTCGTTAGCAACCTCTAGTAGTTTTTCATCAAGTTTATTAGCATCAACATCCAATAGCGTCTCAGCTAGCGTGTCGCAATCCACCTCTACGAGTGTTTCACCAAGTGTGTCAGCGTCAACATCTACAAGCGTCTCAGCTAGCGTGTCCCCATCCACTTCTACCAGTGTTTCAACAAGTGTATCAGCGTCAACATCGACAAGCGCCTCAGCTAGCGTGTCCCCATCCGTTTCTACCAGTGTTTCACCAAGTGTGTCAGCGGCAACAGCGACAGGCTTCTCAGCTCGTGTGTCGGCATTTACCTCTTCTAGTGTTTTACCAAGTGTTTCAGTGCCAACCTCGACAAGTGTCTCATCTAGTTTTTCCGTATCCACTTCTAC
>JAEMWC010001624.1:52500-72500 GCA_016490735.1 Pachyseris speciosa
CCTCTGACCAACTCAGTCAAAGCAATGGGATGCACGCTCCGTATGAGTTCAGATTACGGACCGAAAGCAAGGTTGTCGGCTCGTTCAGTCCGCACGGAGCGTACGAACCGTCACACTGTAACAACGAGATGCACGCTCCGTATGGGTTCAGAATACGGACCGTAAGCAAGGTTGTTGGTTCTTACGGACCGCACGAACTGTCACACTGTGCTCTGATGTAATAATGAGGTGAACGCTCCGTATGAGTTCAGAATACGGACCGCAAGCAAGGTTGTCGGCTCGTTCAGTCCGCACGGAGCGTACGAACCGTCACACTGTACCCTGATATAATAATGAGTCGCACGCTCCGTATGAGTTGAGAATACGGACTGCAAGCAAGATTGTTGGTTCGTACGGTCCGTACGAACCACGGACGGCGGGAGCCGTCACACTGTGCCCTGATGTAATAATGAGGTGCACGCTCCGTATGACTTCAGAATACGGACCGTCAGCAAGGTTGTCGGTTCGTATGGACCGCACGAACCGTCACACTGTGCCCTGATGTAATAATGAGGTGCACGCACCGTATGACTTCAGAATACGGACCGTCAGTAAGGTTGTCGGTTCGTACGGTCTGTACTGAGTGCACGAACCGTCACACTGTGCCCTGATGTAATAACAAGATGCGCGCGCTCCGTATGAGCTGAGAATACGGACTGAAGGGAAGGTGGACTTTATGTTTGTACAGGGCGTACGATCCGCTTACTACAACTGACGTTGCGTAACTGTGCAACAGTATAATTGGACATGGGTGGCAAACAAGAGCCGATTACAAAGTTATGTGGCTGCTTCTACTATAGTAGTTTACGCTGTATCAATAACGGTCGCATTTCAAGTACTTTGCTTTTGTTCTATTTCAGAAGAGTCATCGATGTTACAAACATGGATCATCGTGTTGATAGTCGCTGTAGTTATTGTTTTCATACTTCTTTTGATAATTATCATCTTAGCAGTGAGTATATGATTGTATTGTTGTTCTTTTTAAACGATGACATACTGGAGAAAGTATTAAACAATTAGATTCCATTTGGTAGTGTGTCTGGACTCTGACAACGCACCGATGACGTAGTAAGAGCACCAGTCACGCCATTCATCTGCGGCTCCGTTGCGTACTTCTTTGTTCTCGCCACCTTTTGAAGTTCTCCATTTGTAATAATAATAATAATAATAATAATAATAATAATAATAATAATATATTTTTTAAAAATAATAAAATATTTATTTAACAATTCATGCGCTATTTACAAAACAATAAATAATTGCAGAAACTATTAAGTTAAGAACTAAGAGAAAACAGTATTTAATTCTTTGTTAAAAATGCTTCCCTAATAACTTTCACTTGCAATAAATTTCAAGGTTCAGCTTCCAGAAAATGTGACAAAAACTAGCCTAAAAACTTGCTTTATAAATAGGTCTAAACATCGTATTAAGTATAAATAATGTCTTTGGCTAGAGTTCCCCAGAAATAGCGTTCTTAATGCCTTAACGAATATTTGCATAATAATAATAATAATAATAATCATCATCATCATGATGATGATGATGATGATGATGATAGGGGAGCAGGGATGGCGCAGAGGTGAGAGCACTCGCCTTCCACCAATGTGTCCTGGGTTCGATTCCCGGACTCGGCGTCATAAGTGGGTTGAGTTTGTTGTTGGTTCTCTACTCTGCCCCGAGAGGTTTTTCTCCGGTACTCCGGTTTTCCCCTCCCTGAAAAACCAACACTTCTGAATTCAAATTTCATCCGGATTTTATTTGGTTTTTCAATAATAATAATAATAATAATAATAATAATAATAATAATAATAATAATAATAATAATAATTAAGTGGTTTACAGAAGGGTCCTCAAATAAAACTACTAAGTTCAGATTAAAAACTAGCTAAACAGTACAACGAGAATATAAAAAAAGAGAGATATATACAAAAAGTAAATAAGCAAAGAATATCATTAAGGAGCGAATATATCTAGCTAAGAAATACAAGAAGGTAAAAAAATTAAAAATATATACAAAATGTAGATAAGCAATGGATGTCATTAAGAGTCAAATATAACTTTGGACAGGCCAACTTCTTGTGGCACCATACCAAATGAAATCTATTTGTTAAATAAATACTTCTGATCCGCCCTTCTTTGAGAAGGAACAATCTACCTCTACCTAATAACTCGCATCGTCAATATTACCTTGTTTTGTTTACTGTCACAGGTCAAATACAAACGTAAAAGTAGCACAGGGAAAGAGATGATAGCCTTTGATGGTTACTGGGAAATGCAGTCACTGCGACGAGCCAATTATACCAACGGTGCCTACGCGTCACCTAGTTACACTAACGGGGCTTACGCAAGACCGAATGTTGCACCGGTAAGGATTGTGTAATATACTTTAGTTTGCTCTGTCACTGGTCTTTTTAATCCTCACCCAGGACGGGTTAATGTTACTGGTGGTCTGGAGGGTCTGGAAGGGGCTCTTGATTAATCAACGATTGATTTTTGTATCAATTCCCAAATCCTATTACTTATTCAGATGTATTCCCTAATCCCTCGAAACATTAAAGGCATTACCGTTTTCCGTGTTGAAAGTTGTCATAGGGCAGAGATTAAAGACGCTTGTTTGAAAGCTGAGAAAGTATCTTCAACCAAGGCGTTATTTCTGAGCGAATTTCTAATTATTATCAGAACCTTCATGACGTATTCGATGAAGTTGCAAACTAGCCTAAAACAGTTACTGTACACAAAAATGCAAAAAGGATCTTGAGATGCGCTTGAAAATGTTCAGCTTCACTGGAGGAGGGTCCTTTCCCAATCAAGTGTCGGTGTCAATCATGATAACATTCACGTGTCAGGCCTGGATTGGATCTTGTTACTGAAACTCTGTGGTCAGTATTAGACATTTTAGACATTTTCGGATCACGCAAAGCCCCTTCCGCTGTGCTGGGAGAGCGGCCTGGTGATCTTGGCAAACCTTTGGGGACACTTTTTCTGTGAAGTAATACACTGAAAGTGTAGGCTAGTATTAATTGCCTAATGCTACGGAAAGTCATTAAGTTTAACGTGTGCGTCATAAAAGGCCCTAACGTTTCAATGTTAACCATCACACTAATAGACCTTTTTAGCTTGTAGATTTTGTTTACCCAATGTAAACCATGCGATCTTCCCAAGGGGATTTGCCTTTTGTCTTTTCAGAAATTATACGTACATATGCACGTGAATAAGGCGAAATTTCAAAGAAACAGTTCTCTAGGGTAACATCACGTGGTCTACATTGGGAAAACAAAATCTATAAGCTAAAAAGGTCTATTAACTTAGCTTTATCACCTTTTCTATTCCCGGCTGTGGGTAATTCCAGGCCGAATAGGTAAGAGATAGCTTAAGTCTTCTATTCCTCTTGCTCCTATAGATGACGAACAATAATGCAGACAGCCTAGTCAACGAAGCATATATATAGTAAACCAGATGAGTCAGGGTCTACATGGGCGTCCTCCTCTAGCGGGAATTCTAAAGCTCAAGATCGCATTCTCCTTCTCTAATCCTAAAGCTCCAGCTAGCTACTTCATAGCTCTTCGACAAAATATCTCATCTATATGCTGTGTACTGAGCTTTTGGTTCCATGTGGTGCAAGCTTCCTTCATTCTGTCTCAAGGCTTCTCTCTGCCATGGTGTGAAATCGTCACTTGTTAACAATTCATTTTGCTTTTCACAGCCTGCTATGCGGAAGTTTGACGAGACCATCAACGAGTCTCAATTTGGGGAAGACACGGCCTTGTAAATTAAAGAATTTAACGCTAAGGTTTTAAGCGTTCCATATTTAACAAAGGCTGAAAAAAGGCTTCTTCTTGTGAGATGGATGGATAGCCATCAGCGAAAGGCCCCTCACCGCTCATATATGTCTTCTTTTATCGCTAAGGAGGCTGTTTTCAGTTTATATTCAGCATGAAGTTTTCTCTTCCCTTGGAAGAATGTTTAACGTAATCGTACCAATCACAACTTCTTAGTCAGTGCTGTTTTTATCATCACCTATTTATAAGATGATTAGATTCAGACCCAGATTCGCTATGTAACCTGGGCTTTATTTCATTCCTGAAAAAGGTGTATAGTTTGAGGTTCGTGACTTTGGGCGATGACGTCGCTCAATACTGTGTCATTATCCCTGTAAGGCCACTATCTTGTAATCCGCCGTCTTGTGAGTTCTACATTTATCCGATATTCGGAAAGTCGTCGTAATTGTCTGAAAAATGATAAAAAAAATGATGTTAATGTTGCGGTAATGAAATAAACCAACCGAATTTGGAAAAACAAAGATATAAAAATCCCGTTGCCATCGAAAAATTATACATGAACTTATTGACTGAGTGCGTGCGCCATGACCGAGAGCCAGTCATGTTCCCTTCAGGCACGATCTGACTCGGTCAATAAGTGATTTATCATATGGCCTCCTTACTGACTCTTCATGAGCGCACAGAAGAAAGTTTTTACAAAAAAGCGGCAAATTTGCATAGAAAATTGATAGTAATATGTTGTTTGTATTTGCTTTCTGGTTGTAAAATAAACTTAAATGGTTAGACGCGACGAAATCCTCTGAAATCGTATCTCTCGTACACGTTCCTGATAGGGCCTTTCGGCTTTTCCCGGCCCTGCTCTCGCTAACGCGTACGGCCCTGATACGGCGATTTTCTCAATAATTTTAGAATAAAAACCGCTCGGGGCCATACGAGTGATATGATAAAATCACGTATCACACCAAATTGCTGTCGGATAAATTTTCAAAAAAAAGTAAGGAGGTTTGGCAGAGTTCTTTTCCAAATGAATCAGCTATGTTTGTTAAAAATAAGCCAAAACACAGTCAATGATCATGAATAGATTTAAGAATTGTCGTTTTCTATAGTCCACTGGTATATGGGACTCTAAATACTTCAACAAAGGACTTGTAATAGAAGTCTTTTTTAAAATTATAAAATTAGAGCTTTGATAATAAAGCCATAAAATTGTAGTCAGCAATAAGAATTATTTTTATACCAAACTTTGATAAACAGTGTTGTAATGCGCATTTGAATATTGCATAGAAAATGCGCAATATAAATATATTATTATTATTATTATTATTATTATTATTATTATTATTGCTTTGATAAACCACACGATGTTTTTAAAGTTCATTTTTTAATGAAAACATGTTTCGGATGAAACATCATCCATCGTCAGTTGTACGGTGCGGAATAAAATGAAAATGAGCAATAAATAGTTAACAAGGTGAGATATTAACAAAATAATTAAGAGTAACGAAACTATTTAATTATTCTTGTTAATATCTCACCTTGTTAACTATTTATTGCTCATTTTCATTTTCTGATTCCGCACTGTACAACTGACGATGGATGATGTTTCATCCGAAACATGTCTTCATTAAAAATGAACTTTGAAAACATCGTGTGGTTTATCAAAGCAATATCTTACTTCGTGCTGCTACGAAGCCTTGGTATTATTATCATTATTATAATAGAACGAGGTATGAAACAGTTAACCACGATTTATGTTAAAGGCTCATCTTCACCCAACATGCACTGCCCGCTGCGTTGATTTTCGCTCAGACAAAATTGGAAACTGATCTGCAAATTACAGGGTGAGAGCTATTGTAGCGAACAGAATACAGTTTCACCGAGGATAATTCCCCAAACATCGTTACTTTTCGTTAGTTTTCAGGCTTTACTGATTTGATACTATATATATAGTCTCTTTATTCCTGTAAATATTTCAAGAAGAGTCTCTCTGGCTAAAAATAAACATTAGCGTGCAAAGCGATTTGGGTGAACATTGGCCGTTGTGTGAAAACTAGAGATAATGAGGAATCAAACGTCAATTTCTGAAATTTGAGCAGTTACAAGTCATTTAGGTGGATGGGTTTTGCAAGAGCTGCTCCCGAAAAAATACCCATTTGTTTGTTCTGCCTGGAATTTGAAATCTTTGTTTCAACCTACAAAATGCAAATTTAATTTTAAATATATTAAAACGTTGAACTTGAGGACTAAATAAACACCTCAAGTTTAATTTATGCTTTGTTTATACGAAGCTTGTTTTTTTTTCGGCGATCTGCAGACATAAACGATTATTTAAAGGCCATGGTTTGTCAATACTATGTTTACCTTTTCCTTTTTAAACCAGGTAGTAACTGTTTATACTTTACGAGTTGCCTTTAAGATTGTGTTTAGTTTAGCCAAGAAACTAGTGCCTGTATTCCCTGATATAACTGTACGTAGGTATAATTTTTCTTGGAACCCCGTAGAGCTACGTAAAGGCGTTTTCACGCAGCAAACTTAAGGCTTACGCCAGAAAACACATATAGCAAATAAACTGGCGAAACTTGCATTTGTCAAACAAGAAGCTTAGAGAGAAGCTAGAGAAATGTGCTCCAGTAACAGTTTAATGACGTCGTGAAAGTTTTTCTTGCAAAAGTACGTTTTATGTAAGGCTGGACAGGTTTGCGAAGTTTGCTGTATCAAAACGTGTTCTCAGTTGCCGCTGTTCGACCTAATTAACATACATGCAGTGTAGAGCTGCAGCTGTAACTAGCAACCAGACATGTACAAAAATACCAAATAAGTTATTAATAAATAGACCATTGTAGAGACACGTGGCATATTTCATGCTATTGCAGTGACGTGAGTGTCCGTTTAAACCTCGGCCGGAAATGAAATAACTACAAGTGTAGATTATTCACCTTATCAAGTGTTTCGTTTACACGGTTGCGAGGCTCTCTGAATACCCTCTGTCTTTTTTTTTTAGAACCTTTTTTTTATAAGAACGTCGAGGCTGAAATAAACCAAAATTTTAAGAACGTATTAAAAACGTTCCTCAGGCTCAGAGTCGATAAAGAACGTTTTTATTTTGCTAATCTGTATATTAAATGACAAGCGTTTTTGCCACAAAATCTGGTGCGAGTGAGTGCGCATGACGGAACGCCTGGCAGTAAATGGTAAGCGCCAATCTCATCCGGTTGGTCGGTAAATTCGGAAATCGCTCACCATTATTCAACGGTCATTCCATCCGGATTTTTCTGGTAAGCACCCAGTGTATACCATCTAATTTAAGAACATCTTTTAAAACGTGTTCAGCCTCAAATCGCAAAAAAAATTTAAGACCGCTCAGCCTCAGCTCCAAAATTAGACGTTCTTATAAAAATAAAACAGAACGTAATACATGCACATTCACCCACAGCTGAAAGGGCAATTATTCTACTTCAACGTTTGAAAGCTTCGGGTATTCTGAATAAATCCCGCCTCGGCTTGGGAATATCATCTACACTATTTCCATTTTGAGATTAAATATAAGGAGCTTTAGAGATAAAATGTCACCGATATAATCTCTCCATAGTTGAGTTGATCGAAGCATTCGTATGTACCCCAATTTCCACGTGTGCCTTCAGCCTTATTCCTCTTCGATTATATCTTTTATCTTTGACTCCAGTGCGAAAAAATAACTGAAACCAGTTTTGTTTCAAGAACTGAGATAAAAGTGCTCCAAAACCCCAAATATTATTTGACTTTTTATAGGCTGTAAAAGTTACGAAATCCAGCCATCATCTGTCCCACGACTGAGCTAGTAAGGGGCATGGCTCAATTCCTTACTTGACGTCACAAACTGCTTTGCATGCATGTTTACAAAGACTTACCGCGATTGTAAACATGCAAGATCAAACCATCAATTATTGATCAACGTGTTCAAAACTCCCGTGTAGAGATGTGGTTATCAAGCGTTTAGCAACTAGAAAGGTGTTCCATCTGCACACAGTTACTGCTGTTAACTAAGTTTCTTGTCTCTCTTGTTCGCATTATTCTTTTCAAGCCTTTGCAAGTTTAATTGGTGGCATTGAAAAACCTCGGAATCCCCACGGTTAGTAAACTATAGCAGCTCATTGAAAGCTACGCATAAAGCTAATTAAAAAGCCAATCCACGGGAAACTACAATCTGCTTTGAACAACAGGACCGTAACTGATCAAGCTCTCCATCATTCTTCGGCTTGTATCTACGTTTGGCCATAATCCGTTAAACCACGAAATGCGAAAATGTTCACCATTGAGTTGCTAACACAAAAACGTAACCGAGACAGAAGAAACAGATATAACAAAGCAATTTGGAGTTGTTTACACACTAGTGTTTGAAGCAGGGGAACCATTATAAACTCGGAATGATGACTACGATAAGCACTACGTTTTTGTGGTTTGTTACCATGGTGACACTTCTGTTCACCGGAAAAAAAGGATCCTTAAAAAAGCATTGAACCAGACAATACCCCAAGGTATGGAGAACTAAGTACCAGAGTTTTTGCTAAATATTCGTCAGCGTAACACGATAGTCGAAGATACGAAGTCTCTAACGACGGTGAGTTGCATATCTATTTTCCGCTTAATTTGTCTTGTCAGTATCAATTTTTTTACATTTTAAGAAAATAGGTTCGTTCATGTTTATTCAATTCCATAAGTGAATATACTGCGATATGGGAAAATATCTTTTATGTTAATACCCGACATGAACTAGTAGGCCCCATTCAACTGTCCCATGAAACTGATCATGAAATAGAACTTTATAGAAATGTATTTAATCTGATATGTAATATTTTCACTGATATATTGAAAGGCATTGCGTTTTGGCAAATCGCGAAGGTTTTAATTTATGGTCTTTTCCATGAGTTCCTCTGTTTATCTGAAAAGTAATTAAACTCGTACGTTCTTCTTGAACAATTTACACTTGACAGCTAGAATCGCATATCCATACTAGTTTAACAGCAAAGAGAGGCTTCAAATGGTAAGAATTGTTTGTTTGTTTGTTTGTTTGTTATGAGTCCGGTGTGAGTCCTTTATCACCAGCCAGCCACGCTTCAGTTAATTCTCGGCATTCCAAAATTAAACATTTTTTAAAAGCAAAACACAATTAACATTCGAGACGTTTCGTTGGCTTTATCAAGTCAACATTTATCCATGCTATTTTTTCCATTTTAATGCTATTTCTGGAAGTCATGTTGCCAGTGATTAAGTAATATTTGTTTTCTCTCCTTTTAAATGTCATCTGAAAATGAACCAGTGGATTAATCGCGACTATGTGCTGCTTTTCGAAGAACTAGTTCACCTAAGTGTAAATCGAACCCAGTGGATATAAGACGCTACTCAATAAACCAACAAGAATTTGTTAGGGACTCGCCACGTTCACGATGAGAACATAGCAACACATGGAATTCATGTTCTTTTCCGTCACGTCAGCCCAGTGGAGTACAAACAACAACAACTATAACTTAACCAATTGTAACCAATGCTTTAGAAAATTAAGTCCCAATAATTTATTTTCAAATGTCTTACTCGTAGCCATGATACCTTTCCTTTCCACTAAAAAGTAACAAATTGGAAATGAAGTCGAAACCCGAGAAAAAGAGAGATTTTATTTCAACAGGCAAACCACATATGCAATTACATATAAATAGTTTTTGCGTGTTGCAATTATCATAACTACAGATCACTGGGTCAGATAATTAATTGTAGATCACTGTGTGACCTTGGACGCTTTAAAAAAAGAACAAACATAGTAACTAATATACGTAAATCGAAGGCTGTTTTTTGTTTCCTTCATTCGCGCTTGATTTCTCGAATTTTCTTTGACGTCATTACATGAGAGCAACTTCAAAATATGAAAACTACGAACATCTGAAATATTTCCTAACACGGACAATACTATTTTATTCATAGCATTCAGAAAAGAAGCTACATTCTGAACGAGTTGTTTATACCATTTATTACACCCATTTTGAAATCGCTGCTGATCCTTGCAATCTGAATTGCTCTCAACAGTACAATTTGTAATAGTAATTGGACCGAGTGGAGTACAATTCAGGGAGTAATCGTGCGAGTAATTTCAAAATCAGACGAGCGCGAAGCGCGAGGCTGATTTGAAAATACGAGCGCGATTACTCCCTGAATTGTACGACACGAGGTCCAATTACTAATTAATCGTATCTATAACAAATTTCGGAATTAAAAATTTCTTTTGGGAAGGTCTTTTGAGCGAAAACGTCTGTAGCGCTTTCCATATGTTTTGAAAACTGCAGGAAACGTTTGCAAAGGAAGCCATTAAAGCGCGCGTAATTGACGTGAAAATCACGTGGGTATCCAATTACAGGTGTCCAATTACAAAAAGTTCAAATTGGATACCTGTAATTGGACACCCACGTGATCGCGCGTCGATTACGTGACAAATAGGCGCGCGGAGAACCAATCACGATCGAGAATTTTGTTATAGATACGATTAATTCCTAAATCGCACCATTTTTGCTCTAAATCGCATCCTTTCCGTAACCCAACAAAAAGGAAATGAAATAATACCAACCTATCTAATTTCATGGATAAACAAATATTAATATTGACAAAAAAGACTGTGATTTGAAAATGGGTGTAATAAAGTAATAATTGAACTTCGTGTCATGCAATTTTGGTCTGAAATCATACTTGTGATTTCAAATCGATCTCGCGCTGCGTGCTCGTTCGATTTTGAAATCACGCGTATAATTTCAGACCTAATAATATACATGAAAAAATTTCTCGATTCTGATTTGCTAAGAGAAATGCAGTTTTTAGGAAACACGATGCAGGAAAAAGGTAATTCAGTGCAGAAAAAAGGTAATTCAGTGCAAAAAAAGAGGTAAACAACAGACGATTCTGATTGGTTAATTAACAAAGGAACTGAAATTGAGCCAATCAAACGCAGCCTTTGAATGGCGCAAAGTCTGAAGAGCTGCAAGCGACTCTGCGAGCGAAAACAATGGCTGGCTTTTTGAGCAGGTTTTCTTTCTTCGTGACCGCAATAACAGCAGAGAAGCTGCAAAATAGCTCTAAAAAGGAGAAAGGCTGCGAAAAGCACTGTATTTTAGCTGTTTGTCATTGGAAAAAGTGGTGTCCAGAGAAGGGAATTACCGACGTAATTGGAATTACGAGTCCGTTGAATTCAACACTACACTGGAGTGACCCCGAGATTAATAAACAAACAAGAACAAACAAGGCGAAGATAACGAACTAGAAAGCCTGAAGGTAATGATCATTACAGCGCTTGATAGACACTTAGCAAACAAAGTAGCCTTATAGCTATAGCCTGTAATTGTTTAGCCGGTTTTTACAGCTAAAAACGCTTTAAAAACATTGAGAGAAAACTGTTGTTTTGATTCACCTGCGTTGCGTTGCTTCTGCAAAGTGAAGAAGCTATCTCGCAATTTTTTCATGTATATTATTAATAAGTAATCACATGATTTTTCTCGCGCAATTTGGAATAAATAAGCACTTGTAGATTTTTTCAAAGACCACAAATTGCACTCGCCTGTGTGAGTCTTTGAAAAAATTTACTCGTGCTTATTTATTCCAAATTGCACTCAAAATCATGTGATTACCTATACAAATTGCACTCCACTCAGTTCAATTACCATTATAAATTCGTGTCAACCTCTGGGGGTCACTTGCTAAAAATGTGCTTTAAAGTCAAACTGGCGTTGGAAGATTGACGCTTGAAATCCGCTACTTTCAAGTAACAACATTTTTTTTTCTTGTAGCCAAGTAAGCTTACGAAATTTAGGTTCAAACGGCCAAGCTTTCGAAACAGGTTCTCCAAGACGTCAGTGTACTGATGAAGAGTATCTCATGACATGACAAAGTTAACTCTGACTTTCCGATTTGCAACAAAACTGCTGAAGCGTTAATTGTTCGCGGATCGAAATAGATTCTCCAGACACAGGGTGCAGAGGAGTTCTGTTCGATCGTACACGACAAAGTCTCACCTCGTTAATTCCAAAATATGTTTACTTTGTACGATAAAGATTGTCGAAATGAAATTCTTCTGATTTGTGAATGTTTTCTGCTTCCATATCCTTCTATATCCCCCGATCTTGTCTCTCTCGTACGACTAGCAGCTGAAATACAGGATTGCACCGACCAGCGATTTTCAGTGAAAACATGGGTTTGGGTGGGTGTGCTCATTCTCGCGGGCTCAAATACTTGATTTCAATTTAAGACTTTGACTGTGGTGCAATTCCTGTATTTAGCCGCTTCTCTCGTACGGCTTTCCGCCATGTTTACTTGCATATACCGCGTCGAACTGACGCTGGCCGCGGGCACATATGATCTTTGCACGAAGGGCAACGAATAAGCTTCGGAAATCGGAATGCGAAGCTTTCCGAACGAGGCACGAAGTGCCGAGTAAAAGAAGAGTAACGCCTTTACTCTTCTTGTACTGTAAGCCAACCTTTTGTAACCGTGAGTGCCCACAGTACTTTGGTCCGCGGTACATGCAAATAAACATTGCTGAGACTGTACCAGAAAGAGACAAGATCGGGGGATATAGAAGGATATGGAAGCAGAAAACATTCACAAATCAGAAGGATTTCATTTCGACAATCTTTATCGTACAAAGCAAACATAATTTGGAATTAACAAGGTGAGACTTCGTCGTGTACGATCGAACAGAACTCCTCTGCACCCTGTGTCCAGAGGGGCAGTTCATTTCTTTAGATTTCTTCATAAAAACAAACAAACAAACAAACAATAATAACGTAAAACAAAAATCAGTGCTGTGGTCCGCAGGGTGTCAGCTCCGATTCTTAAATGGAAGATGACCGAACTGGCTTCGACTGATGAAGTAAACTAACTTGGACTGACTAAATTCTTTTTCTGCTCACTATGTACTTTTGTCCACCGCAGGTTGTTTGTCATATTGAAGAGCCGACGTGCAAGAAAAAAGGGAATTTCTCTTAGAAGTAGTCCGTTTGGTAATTACTCTACAAGTATGGATGTGAAATCACCACTTGCCGTAGTAAACTTTGTCCCTGCGTCCCTCTTGCTGGTCATGGTTCATGGTGAGTCCGCACTGTGTGCGAATCCCAAATGAAAGTCAGTGTTAAGAGAAGGATGATAATGAATAACCAAAAAAAAAACAACAACAACAACGATAACAAAACGCACAATGATATGCATAGCAAGATAAAAAAACAACGATTACGATGGTATTAATAACAGCGCTAGTTTCATACGTTTTAAGCGCCGTTATATTTACATCTTTAAGACACTCTACTCTATTGGGGATGGGGTGGGGGGCAGCGCAGCGTGTAAGAGCCCTGGAGTGAAGTGGGGTGGGAAGTCCCAAATTATAAAGACAGAAAATTGAAGTGAGAGTCGGTACTGGAGTCTAAATTGCACTTTACACTGCCACATTGGCTATGTATAAACACTGGCTCTAGCCGAAAGTGAATCGGTGGTATTGTACATCGATTGCTATTCCTGTAGATGAATAGTCAAGAGAAACTTGTCTTGTCATAATTAGCGTGCTTCCTTTCCAACCAGTGTCCGCAGCCAACCCGGTTTGTGCTCCTGGATATACGGGAAATAATTGTTCCATTGGTGAGCTTGTTTGTTTGTTCTGTTTTCACTTTGTGGCAATCTATCTTGCTAGTAGAAGTTTAGTCACTCGGAAAGAGTGACTTAAGTGAACTTTCCACTTTATGGATAACATCGTTGTACCTCAATAGATGCATTGATTTGTTTTGTAGTGTATAATATAGGGCAATAATAGACATCAAACCATTAATTAAGAGATTTATCACCCGATTAGACTCTTACACTGTACAATTGACAGGCTATATGAGTTCCGTGACATATTTATATGGTATTCATTGTCACTATGGGGTGGTCTCGCGTTACATCTCCTGTTGTTATTAACGTGCCAACCAGGGCTGAGTTGTTCGAAAAAGCATGGTTAGCGCTAACCATTGATTAAGATGTATTAAAACCTATAGGTTGTCATGGTATTTAACACGGGTTAGCGCTCACCATGCTTCGAGAAACTGGCCATAAGGGGCACATTAGCGTTTCAAACAAAGAGTTCTATCAGTTTGTTTCGATGGTGAGGGCATTCGAGAAACCGTAGGCAATGTTTATTAACCCCTCTCCCCCCCCCCCCCCCCCCCACCCCTGCAGTAAGATAGCTGGCCTTGAGGTGGGTAATGTGAAGAAGTAACTTTGTTTCGGTCTTGGTTTGCAACATGGTTTTAAGTGGAATTGTAAGTTCTTAAGTGATACAGTTTTTGCTCATTTCAGACATTGATGATTGCGCAACTGCGAATTGTTCAGGCCAAGGTAGATGTAGTGATCATGTGAATGGATACTTTTGTTTCTGTTTCACTGGATTTTATGGACTCAACTGCGAAATAGGTAAATAAATAACTTACTTTGATTGCAAGCTTAACTGGCTTTTCAGGTTAAGAGCCTAATGAGATGCGACAACTTTCGACTTTTGATTTGACAAACACAGGGTACGAACGTTTGGTGTTTACGAAAGATAAGCAAATATATGGGAATACTGAAAGACTCATATTAACGGTGAAATATTGCGAAAAATATAGGCAGTTACTGAGTTCACAAAAAATGCTGTTGTGTTTAGTCGTTCTCAGTTTCGGTTAAAACACCGTATTTTCCACGATTTGAATCATCACCAGTTTGCTTGCCCGTCGCCGGCGGACCTTAAGCAAAATTCCCGAAATCGTGAAACTTTCTCACACCGACACTCAGTTTGTTTATATATATCATTATTCTTTGTTGATAAGTTTGTTAGTGTTGTTGTTATCCAATTATCATTACAACTATAACGACGCCATCAAATAAGACGTATTTTATCATAATCCACATTCTCAATACTTCAATCTACTTGCACCAAGATGCGTTAGATTAGACTACGAGTGGTCCCTCTTTCGCTTAGTCCGTCGTGCGTGATGCACTTAGTCCGCTTTGCGTGACACAAAATGGCCGGACTCGCCCCCAGGATCTCGCGCGGCCATTTTGTGTCACGCAAAGCGGACTAAGCGCATCACGCACGACGGACTAAGCGAAAGAGGGACTACTCGTAGTCTAGCGTTAGATTCACGATGTAAATTGTCTTTTGTTCTTTAAGATGCCGGTCCTTGCGATCCTAATCCGTGTAATAATGGCGGCAGCTGCTCCCTAGACGGCGGTTTGATCATCTGCAACTGCGCATCCGGATATGAGGGAGAAAGGTGTGACTCAGGTAAGGGAAATAATACTAATTATTATCTCAAGCTTATTCCCTGAGTTCACAAAGAAACGGATTTTAGATTTTGAGAAGCGCAATAATTGAATAAAAGAAAAGGCGCGCAAATGATCGGTTTTACGTAACTTGAAATGACTAAAAATAGATTCGAAAATATGTTTTATTACAGCCATGCAGAAATCATCAATAGTTTCCACTTATTCAGTTATTTACCCGGCTAGGCGACAAATTGAAGGCCGTTGGAGATCTCTTAGTTTCACAATGAATTGACGCAGGAGCTCCTGGAGGGGAGTGAATAGGGGTCTGCAAATCTGTCGATCCGTGCTAATTTTTCGCAAAATCTGCCAATCTGCATATATTTTTACAAAAATCCGAATCCGCAGCGACAAGAAAGCCAACTAGGCACATCGCGAAGTGTTACACGCGAGCGCGAGACGCGAAACGAAGAAAGGAAAGACATCCTCGCGCTTGCGCGCGTCCCCGTAGCTCTAAGATTAAAATGTTTGCTGCTGACATTTGAAACCTGATGTCATTAGAGCAGCGAGCATTTTTGTATTTGGGTTTTTCGAATCATTCAGAGGACAGGTTCCTACAGGTCTTCGAAACGTCAAGTTACCATGTTTAAAAGAGTATAGCGAAATATAAGGTTTAATCCCCACCATGACCACTGTTTTGTAATCATTAAAGAAATCTAATCTCAAGACAACAGAAGTCTCGTAGTATAAAACATAGCAATCCGTTTAACCTCATATGATCGCGTAGTTTCACTACGCTTTTCCAATTGCTGGAATCGACGCAGCACCGAAAGTTGTTTTTATGAAAGAAGTTATCGCCTTTGGCACCTTCTCGGTAAAAAAAATGCGACGCAATCGATGGTCTTTCTCTCAATGACCTGACCATCCATGTTGACCGTGCCTATGGTACACGTGGTGGTCTGGTGAGGACAATAGCTTTTTGTCTGGCCAGAAGCCGAGATCCTGGGGTGCTAGAGTTTTCTGGAGTCCCATTACATTGTAGGTCAAAGATGTGTTAGCCCTTTAACTACCAAGCATTTTGCCGAAAAACACCTTTGAAGCTCGTCGAGCCATTTTCTGGCCAGAATCTAGTCAAAAAGATCCAAACTACCCAAAACTCTGTTTGCTGGTGGAGCTCCTCGCGCCCTTCTGTCCCTGATGATATTAGCTTTCCAAGTTCGGCCATTTACAGGGTTGAAAAGTTTCACTGCCCCATCTCCTTCTACCTTTCGATTTTCTTGTCTCGCTTTCTTTTTCTGTTACTGGGCATTTTCTTTCGGTGGGAAAAGATTTGTGGAAAACTTTTAGGATCATAGGATTAGGTGGAAGGAAGTGCAGGTGGGTCGTGGAACACGATTTTCATTCAAATTTTCGGCTCAACGTCACATGGATTTTTCGCGTTTTCTCCGGCCTGTTTGACGAAATAGTGCTCATTCGGGCATGGTTTGAAATATCTCGTCCCCCTACACATGCTACATGTAAAAGTTGTCCATGAGCATTAAATCTGACGACGTCACAAGCGGTACAAGGGATATGGTTCTGTGCGGCCGGCTTTGGCCGGTGTGGTAGTCAGTGGTACTCGATTTGGCATCTTATGGGGAAATTGGGTTGTTTTATGCTCAAAGGTGGATCTTTTTTTCAGACACTTGTGTCCTTTGCTAAATCTAGTCTAGTTCTAAGGTCAAGCAGAAAAAAATTGAAACAGACCGCCAAGTTAAGTTCCGCGATCCGCACTTCAAAACAAACAAAATCCATAATCCACGCTGAAAAATTGAAGAAATCCGTGATCCGCTGAGCGTTCAAAATCCGCCAATCCGCAAAATGTATCCTCAAAATCCGAAATCCGAGTAGTTTTTTTTATCCAAATCCACTGATCCGCAAACCTATTCACTCCCCTCCTCCTGAATAATGAAAGTATTCTAAATTCAGCCTATACATTCATTTTTTGACAGCCCTTCCATCCATCCATTTATCCGACCGTCCGTCCGTCCGTCCGACCGTCCGTCCGTCCGTCCGTCCATCCATCCATCCATCCATCCATCCCTCCACCCACCCATCCATCCATCCATCCATCCATCCACCCGTCCGTCCGTTCGTTCGTTCGTTTGTTCATTCATTTAGCTTTCTTTCGTTCATTCATTCATTTTACTTACATAATTACTTACTTACTTTCAGCAAAGCTGGCAAGAAACTTCACAGTTACCTTAACCATGCTGGACAGGAGGCATAACTCCGATTACGAGGATTTAACAAACTTCCTAACTCGTGGCCTGATCAAAGACCTCACCGACATTTTCGAACCTTTCTTCAGAGGTAACCTTCCTGGTCTCCTGGGGATCACCTTCAGTGAGTTTACAGCAGGAAAAGTAGGTTTAGGAGTTACCTTTGACATATCATTTGAGGGTGCATCGGCCGTGAATGAGAGCAGCATTATGCAAGCTCTTCAAAGAGGCAATGGTACAAATCAACTGAGATTTGAATTTGTGGACTTGATAACTGTAACGGAGAAACAGTCTATTGTCGCTGCACCAGTCAGCGCATTAACAGGTTTGTATTTTTTATTCTTAGTAAGATACATTATAGATACAGCGAGACGTCACTTAGCAAGTAAAAGATGCTTCAAGTTTCTTAAAAAAAAAAAAACAGGACGGTTTTCTGCACCTCTTACCAATTACTCCCATTTCCAGCCCATTTCTACTTGACACTCCTCCCATTCTTTATATTTGGGTAATATTGCAACAATTTTTTGCTGATTTTTGTGACTGGTTCCCACAACCTTAAAAAATGTCGGTTCCCGTCCTTCCGCTTCCCGACTTCCCTGCGCACCCCCTCTCTCCCTGGTTTCTGCCCCCTGTCACCCCACCCCTATCCCACTTTTGTCTGAAATTGTAGTGTTGATCATAAATAATAACTAAGTATTCTCCATATCATTAACAGGAGACGACTCCTCCGAAATACGTGACTGGGTCCTCGCTTTGATCATAGCTGGTGTAATTCTCTTCGTGCTTCTTGTGATTATAATAACACTTGCGGTGGTGAGTAAAAGAGATGTTTTCACTAGGCTTGTCATAGACACCACAAATCCGCTTGTTTTTTCTTCAGTTATCGTGACATTAGTTACAAACGCACCACACTATCTCGTTCGAAATTAAACCTGCGAATCAGTGGACTATGAAACAACGCCATTTGATTGTTTTGTTTTTCTTCCTGTGAAATATGAACTTTTATTCAGGTTGATAACAACGCCGGTTTCTTTTATCCTTGCGCTCTAACCTAGCGCCCCTTGAAATCAAAGTGTATAAACCGGAACGAAAGATCTGCCGGATAATTTTTTCAAGCATAGAATCCAAGGGCGTCTCAGTATTACAGGAGTCGTTTGGGTCGGCTCAGTCCATGTTCACATATCATGCTTCTCTGCTATTTCGTATACGCCAGT
The DNA here is from genome assembly GCA_016490735.1 of Pachyseris speciosa. NCBI lineage: Eukaryota > Metazoa > Cnidaria > Anthozoa > Scleractinia > Pachyseridae > Pachyseris > Pachyseris speciosa. Next base: position 71,071 of record JAEMWC010001624.1, read on the forward strand.
TAATAAGCATTGCCGAGTGACGGGGAGATGATCCCGGTTGCATAAAATTATTTAGATCGGTGTTATGTTGAGGAATTAGACCGAGGCACCCAACGAGTAAAATCAGTCAAAAGCTGTAGAGAAGCAATTTCAAGTATCGTATGGTGTTTGAAGTCAGTTTAAAGTGAGTTTTTCGTTAGCTAGAAGAATTTGATCTATTCGGATACCTAATTCGCTGAAATTTTAATTGCCAGAAAATGTTAGGGAACAAAATCTTCCTTTAAGAAAATGCTAGCTGAAATGGACTTTCCACGAACTTTGAAGGGAACTATTTTCTTTCGGAAATAGCTAGCTGACGTTTTTGACTGCCAAAAACAAAAATATTGACCTTTCCGGAAATCTCAGGGGTTATGATTTCCCCACTGCGAATCTTTTAGGCCACGTTTCAGTTACGAAAATCCGAGTGCACTCCTTAATCAACGCCGAAAGCCTGAGGCGAAATACCCTCCACTTGTCGTTGGGTGCCCCTGATTAGAAAGATCAAACATTGGCCTCTTCTTCAAGGGGAGTCCTGGTGCAAAGTTTTGTATGGATGCGAAGGAGATCCCATTTTCTAAGAAAAAGTGTATACCACCCAATATTTAATGGAGAGGTTCGAAGCAACTGGGAAATGACCTACACTCTTTTTTTTTAAGAATATATTTTATAAGAATATCGAGGCTGAAATTTGCAAGATTTTAAGAATATTTTAAGAATAAATCTGAGGCTGAAATTGTGAAAAGAATATAATTTCGTGCGTTGAAAATCTGTAAATACCATATAATGATATGTTTTTACTCAACTTTTTACTTTAACTAGCTAGCAATAGCCAAATGTTCAATAATGAGCGGTACATGTAATGTATTTGTGCAGTACAAAATGGCAAGCACTTAACTTGTAATGGGATAACCTCATACGTCCTTAAACGGAAACTGTCATAAGCTATAATTAAGAATATTACAAGAATATTTTCAGCCTAAAATCGACAGAAAAATAGGACTATTCAGCCTGGGCCGGAAAAACAATATTCTTATAAAAAAAAAGAGCGTATCTTAAGAACTTTTAACGTTCCGACACTACTGTCTATCATAAGTTATCACTTGACGCCTTTGGTATAAGCTATTGAAATTATATCAAAAATTCTACCAGGGACAGGAATTTGAACACCAGAGATGACTTACCTTTCGTTTTGTCATAGTTGTTGCACAGAAAAGAAAACAGCTACAGAAAAGAGTTGGTGGTGCAGTTCAGCGGCTGGAACTTGAGAAGTTTTAGCGGGAAGAATGGAACATGAAGGGCTATCGAAGCAACGATTCCTGTGAGTGGTAAACTTCTTTCAAGCGGCCATGCATCAAGATCGCATTGATAACTTCGAGTCCCGTTTAGTTCACTATTAGGAATCATCTAATGAG
>JAEMWC010001624.1:77500-121612 GCA_016490735.1 Pachyseris speciosa
AGCTTCTATTTAACAATTATTCACCGAAGTGAAGGTCAATATCCACCACTTTCACCGACAGTGAGGTGAATAATTGTTTTAATTTATACCACACAAGCTGAATAACTAGGGGACCAAAATATGCTTTGAGTGTGACAATATACCGATAAGCGGTCGGAAATTTTAAAAACTCGCGCGCCGGCTGCTCGGAGGTGAATAGTACTTTGCTAATCACCTCCGAGTTAACCAATCAGAGCGCGCGAAAAAGCACTATTGACTTGTGTGGTATATACTAAAGCGGCTATTTCGAGGAACATAGACCACAAAGGTGTGGTCGGATTTACGAAAGGGAACAGGCGTAGCTGTAAAATATCTACGTAAGGCGTGAAAACGTGTTGGGGGCCAACGGTTTTCTATCTGTCTGTGCTATGTATACCATCAGTCACGGAAACATTCGCTTAGCAATAACAATACAACTTGACAGTAACAATAATAACCAGTAATCATGTATAAAATTTTTCTTTTCTTTTCCATGAATGTAGGTAAGGATCTAGTTTACATTATAAAATTTGACAATAAAATGTATTATCTCAGTGTTTTGTTATCAAACCTCCAGGGATAACTGCGAATACTTCTGATATAAACAACAAATCGTCTCTTTGGAGCCCTTCTCCACCTTTATCGGTAAGCACGTACCGAGTTTTGGAAAATGTAACTGCCAACATCACTTCACGTTATTCTGTCATGCAAATACTACAGACCTCTAACAGTTCCAGATACGTCTCCCATTGGAAAACTAATCCATTGGAGCAACAGGGAAACCGGACGTTTATCCAAGCTACAAAGGTAAAGTCTATAACTTTGAAAGAGGATCCGAAGGCTACAAGCATGACACGGACTGCAGAAACTAATTCTTGGTCCAGTTTGCCTTTCCTCACAAAAGTATTCACGGCATCTCAAACAAGTGAACCAATTTCTATGACTGCAAGCGACACCTCTATAGCAAGCGCTGCTCGAGCGATGTCTTCAGTCATCGGAACGACTTCGACTACCTCATCGAAAAGTCATACTTTCGTAGCTGTAGAAAGACGCAATGTGATGACTACTTTATACCACACTAATGAATATATCGAGCCTCTAATTTCCATGACTGCAAGCGACACTTCTATAGCAAGCGCTGCACGAGTAACGCCTTTAGTCATCGGAACGACTTCGGCAACCTCATCGAAAAGTCATACTGTAGGAAGACGTAATGTGATGACTACTTTATACCACACTAATGAGACTATGGAGTCTCTAGTTTCCATGACTGCAAGCGACACTTCTAAATTAACTAAACCAATTTCCATGACTGAAAGCGACATCTCTATAGCAAGCGCTGCACGAGCAATGTCTTCAGTCATCGGAACGACTTCGGCAACCGCATCGAAAAGTCATACTCTCTCAACTGTAGCAAGACGCAATGTGATGACTACTTTATACCACATTGAGAGTATGGAGTCTCTTCTTTCAATGCCTGTCGCTACAGCCAGCCATACATCTACCATTCAACTATCGGTTCAAAATAGTAGATCAGTCACAAGAGTACTAAGTTCCTTTAGTGGTTCCCAAAACGGTACCTCGCCACTGGTCATGACAATGGGCAATGACGTTCTCTCTCGTTCCACAAGAAAGACTAGGTTTTCTATAAAAGGTACGGGCGCACAAACGTCTCAATTAGGTAAAAGGAACAGAATTTCAAAGATGCTAGAAATTTACAGCGTCGCGGAGAAAAGGACGTACAATGCATCATTCAGTAATAACACCACAGCAACTTCGTCAAAACACAGCATTTCAGTGACACGTGCAATGTTCTCGCCCATGATTTTCAAGGCTACAAGCGCTTTCTCTGGCTCCTATTACATTACTAAAAATGTTGAAACCCCCAAACACAGCTCATTTATGGACACTTCCTCATTTAATATGGAAGTCAAGTCATTTTCAACACGCTCGCAACCTTTTCCAGACATTGACTCTACGACAGATCATTTCGCAAGTGTACATGCAGACAGAACGCAGACGCTCTCTTTTACAGAGGCTTCGAATGCTACAGTAACGAGCGTAGCAGTCTTCATCAATAACGGAAGGGTCACCATATCGTCCTTACCTTTTGTCCAAATTGAGAAGTCCTCGATACATGATACATCATCATCACAGAGTAAAGCAGTTTTTACAGAAACTATTGACCCAGGAACGAGCGTTACTGAACCCCAAAGTGCCACAATTACGACAGTTACTCCCACGGTCCAAGGAAGGACGTCTTCGACTAGTATGAATACTAAAGACGTTTCCTCAGGAACGACTTCTTCTGTTTCCTTTAAAAGACCGATTACGTGGCCTTCCTTACCGATGGTCCAAAACAAGACATCAAGGTTGTCCTTGCTATCTTCTTCCAAGATCTCCGAAACTACCGACGTTTTCTCAAGTGTCCTTGCCCAAAGAGCGAGCCTCGAAGTTTCCAGTAATGGCACAACTATGGGAACGGCGTTACTGGTGATCCAACGCAGGACATCTTTAACACAAGTGGACTCTTCTTCCACGATCATGAAAACTACGGCCATTTCGTCAGAATTCAATGTTTCAAGGACCATTGTCCCGCTGTACAATCACAGCACGATCAGGATTTCCAAAGCGCAGTCTTCAAAATGGCAGTTTTCGTCCATCAAAGATCCAGAGAGTGTATCATCAAGTGACCGGGTTAATGAAAGGACACCAGAGACGACACTAACAGCGACCGAAATAATGACATCTGTATCTTTAATATCAGTTGAAGCATTTAACACAAATGTTAGGACTGTTGGACCAAGTTTTACATTACGTCTGTGTTCCGAAGTTGCGTCTGGACATCAATCTGAAACTTCATTTGAGACTCAACAGCCACTGCCTGGCACACGTGTCATTACAACCACACCGCTAACACCAAATACTGCCAACAGTCAATTGAAGTCCCTTGGGGAAACGTCCCTGGCTTTCTCTTCCCCTTTTGCTGAAAGAACTGGTGATTACATCAACGTACTATCAACAGCAGAAACGTCTCCGCACGTCGTGCCAAGCGCACGTAAAGATGCCATTTCCATGCCAGGCAATACCAGAACAGCGAAAAATTCGTCAGTTGAAAACAGTTTGAACTCCTTCGCACTACCGTTTTCACCAAAGACAACTGGGCATGATCGGCAAGGGCAAACCGCATCAACAGCGTTTCCGTCCAGACCTAAGAGCGTTGGTTACACATCTGCAGTGAAGTATTCGCACAGTAAAGTTGGTGGTTATTCTAGTGAAAACTACAGAATATCTAGCGTTGTTTCGCAGGAAAGGTCTTCGCCAGTAGTTTCAACTCCAGTTATCTCAACAGCCCATTCCCCAATGATAGTACAGTTACACTTCTGCTGACAACTGAATCAGTACACTCACATCGAATGCCAATGCAACAGTCCAGTCAGGTCAAGCTAGGGCTGACTTCCTCTCCATCAGTAAGGATATTGACAGAGCATGTGCCATTTACATCAGCCACACCTAGAGGAACGTCTGATTCTATGGCAGCAAAAGGAATCACTTCCACACGCAATTCACCTTCAGATTCTTCGTTAGAACATAGACCAATATCGACGATTGTTTCGACAATAACGAAATCCATGACGTCTAGGTTACCTACATCTGTGAGTTCGCATCCTTTACTAGTTTTAAAATCTACGAGGATATTAATGACAACATTGAGACAGGGACCCTCCACAACGTATACAACTGCCAGTTTATTACCACCTTCAAAAGACATGTTATCAAACACCGGAGCGATAAGCAGCCCGCCCACTGTAACTGATACGTCCAGCAGCCCAAATGTTTCCGCGAAACAGATTCTTGATGTTGCTTCGTCCGCCTTCAACGAACTTTCTTCATTTACGATCGTTACGTCGTCCGCACATACGACTATGAAGTCCCTAAGACAAAATATCTCGACCTCAGCTACGACAGCGTTTGTTTCGTTGAGAAGTCAAATTACAGGGGAAAACAGTATGGCCACCCCAGTCTCCCCAAAGAACTCCTACACGGCTACAATTACAAAACAGTGGACGTTTTCGACAAATCCTGAAGAAAGTGTGACCACCAGCCAAACACAAACTTCCAAGAAATCGCGCGTGCCTTTATCCAGCGGAAGGAGTACGAACACCGCTCTTGAGGGCGCATCGTCTTCAACAGCGTTCTTGCCAACACGCGCTTCTTCGGCCGTTGCAACGGTTCAGACAAGATCACTACCCCAGAACCCCAAGCAATTTGAGGGAACCATAGTTCTGCAAATTCCTTGGAATCCGCAATACCAAATCCCATATACTCCAGAATTCCAGGAACTTGCAACACAGATCACGTGGGAGTTTACCAAAGTGTTAAAAGCCTTAGAAGACGACTTCCTATCCGTGCAAGTGCTTCGCCTGTGGAAGAGTAGTGTGGGTGTTGACTTTGTCGTCTTCATGAGGCAGAGTGTACAAATTAACAGGAGTGAATTGGAACGAACGCTTCTCAGAGCCAACAGAACGGGAGAGCTTGACTTGCCCATAACAAGCCTTGAAGTCAAAGAACGAACGGTTACAACTGCTACTTCTTCAGCACCCACTCCTGGTGAACATAAACCCCTTGAGCGGTGGGAGATTATTCTTATAGCATCTGGCATCCTGGTGTTTCTACTGTTTCTAATAATCTGCATTTTGGGGGTAAGTAATTATCACATTAATTGCTTTCAATTGATCGTGAACATCTTAAAAAATCCCTCTAAACTTTAACCTCTTCTGGAAGCTATTAATTTAGCACCACCACTTGTTAGCAGCTGTCCCTTTAAGACATGTAAAGTACGTCATTTTTGTGATGCCACAGATTAACCTCTTGGAAGAATACTGGGTACCAAAGAATAACACACTATGATGATCATTGATTACATCAGTTTTTTTCACTCAGCAAGCTCCTCTCGTACACCCTAAGCCCCAAATTCTAGTTGATCACAAGAGGATTCCGTTACTTTTTCGGGGTTAGCCAATCACGTTTATAATTGTTATTTAGATGAAGCTGGTGAAACGGAGTGGCGGATTTAAGAGACGTAAAAAGTACGAACTTTCAACCAGGTACAGTAACTACGTGTACTCTGAGTCCATGACAAGATCCAAGTCAAATCTCCCAGTGATACTAAGCCTGGAGGAAAAAAAGGAGTGTATAAAAGAAGATTCATATGAAGATCTGCAAGCATATAACGTGACAAACAACAAAAGCGAAGAAAAACGTTTGCACCAGGTAGAGGGAACGCTGGTACAGGTGAGCGAGTTGAACAGCAATTCTCAGCACAGAAATCTAAGTATGGGATCAAGAAGACGTGCCAGTGAACATTTATATGAAGAGCCTAGTAGATACAGTATCTCTGACAACAAAGGGGAGGAAAACCTCGCTTACAAAGCAGAAGGAACGCAGTTCGAAATGAGGACCTTCAAGCCCAAGCCTGCGAGCAGAGATCTCAGCGAAGGATCAACGTCATCTGCACCTGAGGAGGTAGTGAAATTAAACCACATAAACGTTGAAGTACCTTGATTAAGAACGAAATACTGAATAAATGACCTCAAACGCGTCTTTGTTGATCCTCCAGGGTTGTGTTTCAACAGAGGAATACCCCACTCACCGAAATGAAGGTTGCGATGAAGACGTGATACGACTGTGAGAATCACCTAAGAATGTAAGTTTAGCACTAATTATATAAAGAATCGAGACTTCAAAGCTGTTAAGTGTGAATGACATTCAAATGCAAGTGTGAGAACATAGCAAACAAACAAGAACGAATGTTCTGTGAGAGTTTTGAGTCATTATCGGTCTAGTTGCTCTTGATTCTGATGTGTTGGCTCATTACTTATGCAATTTGAATGAAAAATTGAATGTGGACATCATGAGTACTACATAAGCTCAGAATATAGATAGCGACTACGGTCACCGTGTTATTATGTGACGAAATGAACTAATTCAAAAGCATTTGCTTCCGATACTGTAGCGAAATAAAAAGAAGGAGCCAGTGCAATCGAGCAAATCCCCAAATCACATTCAGGATGGAACACTTTTTCTTTACCTTTATTACTATTTTACTTTGATAACATATGTTTAAGTTATCAAACCTTTAACTAAAATTAAACTAGCATTCACATAAGCACAAAAATCTGGCCAAGTTGAAAAACATAAAACGACCTACGCTCTATTGCTTATCAGGTTAGCAAAGTGTCCTTTGCTTTAATTGATTAAGAAACCTTTAACAATTCTTACTGCGGAATAAATAGAAAACTACCAAAACCAACGAACCTTCAAACGATTCGTACTTTACGCGACAATTCTCAAACATCGAATTTTCTATGCCGGAGTTGTTCAACAACTTTTCAATGCTCTCTTTTACCTGCCACACACCCATCTTGTAGAAGTCTAAACGATTTAAAGAGCGGTTTTTGGATCGTTATTTGAAGAGGTGACTGGTTTAAAAGGCAAGGTGCCATGTTTTGGAAGCTGTCTTGGTCGCTCTGAACCAAACTGAAAACAGGATATTAGCTGAATTGTGCAAAGTCACACATCCGCGTGTTAAGGCACTTCTGACCACGACCTCGTAAGCTCACTTTAAGAAACGCAAGATTCTTTTGAGACTGAGAGACAAAGTCGCCGTAACTTGTGCACCCCGCATGCCAGAAAAGTGGGCGGTCTCCTTTCGTCCACACGGCGAGACACCAATTTAGCACCTACGGCAAGATTGTTCTATTGTCATAGTCAGCCTCATTTTGTCGAGAAAGGAAGATCGAGGCAAGCAAAAGAGTTCGAGAATTGCCCTTACAAATTAAAGAAGAAAAGCTCCAACTAATACAAACTACTATTTACAGCCCAAAACGAACTTACTATAGCTATTCAGGGGCGTAGCCAGGATATTTCAAAGGGAGGGTCACACTGTGTCAAACAGAGGGGAGGTCACGGGCACCCCAGGACCCCCCCTCGCTACGCCCTTGCTATTATAATGAAAAGATTAGGTTATCTTCAATATTAAAATCATCTGTTACGTAAATATAAACCATAAATCTATTGAATGTTTGTAGTAATTGTACACACATTTTCGATCACTATAAAGTTAAACGTTTTCAATTTCGGGGCTTTTCAATGTCCGAGAGTCTAGTACTGCCTACCAAGATTGGTCAACAATGCTTAATTGCTTATCCGGGGATTTCTTCCCTACCAGGGGAATTAGTTAACATGTGTGTGCCGCAATACTGGGGGCACTCGAGCAATCTGAATTTTAACAGACTCCTTCGTATCACAACGCTTCAAATCTTAAGCATTGTTTTGAGTGTAACAAAATGTTACTTCTGTACACTCTATGACTCAACAATCGTTCTCTGATACGCCGATTCACGTGACCGAAATATCTTTGGCCGTATGACGTCTTCTCTTACTTTACAGACTAAAAAACCCGCTGGAAACAAAAAGGAGGCCAGCTAGGATGTTGTGTAAGTTAAAAGTACACAGAGTTCAAATTAAACGTTATTTCAACTGAACTACAAAATTGAGGGGTTAGAAAACAGTTAAGTCACTATATCAAATATATCACCTGAGATTTAACGTGGCAACCCACGTGGAATAGTTAATAATGGTAATTGAACTGAGTGGAGTGCAATTTGGTCTGAATCATACACGTGATTTCAAAATCGAACAAGCGCGCAGCACGACTTCGATTTGAAATCACAAGTATGACTTAAGACCAAAATTACATGACACGAAGTTCAATTACCACTCTATTACAGCCATTTCGAAATCACAGGGTTTTTTTTATCAATATTAACATATGCTTACCCATGAAATTTGATAGGTTAGTTATTTCATTTTGATGGGTTACAGAAAGGATGCGATTTAGAGTAAAAAGTGGTGCGATTTGGGAATAAATTGCATTGTTGAGATCCAATCAGATTGCAAGGATCACCAGTGATTTCAAAATGGGTCTAATAAGACCTTAAAGCCACAACAGATAAATTACGTTTTTTGACCAAAGCACAGGAAGGATGAATTTTAGTCCTTCGGTCATTATAAAATTTTCCAAACTTTTTTAATCTTAACACTAAACTCAAACTTGAACGTAAATAAAGAAGCTGCCGATGAACTATTTTTAAGTGGTATAGTTTCTGAGCTCGAGCTTGAATCACTGTGTTTTGTTTTTTCAAGTTAAGAACCATTCGTTTGTAAATACGGTACGTGACCTTTGGAATTAAACAGGAAAGTTCAACTTATCTGGTGCTAATCTAACGCAAAGACCGCGCTGAGATATGACTACCCTGTCTAGATTAAACTTTATTTAGAGCCGATAAACCCTTAAGTAGGTCTTAATTAGACCTAAATGGTCTAACTTCACGTTAGATTAAGCATTTCATAGGCAGCTTAAATCCTAGCTAGTTCCCGAGTTACCGATGGATTGCAGGCTCGGAAGCGTAGTCTACAAAATGCCATATTCTGTCTCGGAACATCCATTAGCTCTTATAAGTACCATTAGGTAACTGATATTATAATTCAACTCGAACTCAAAAATTCTTTTGAAGTTCCTCTTGGTAAATATAAAAGCTTCTTTAAATACGTCGGGCTTTTAAAATTATCCTACCCATCATAATGTATATTAGGTTTATGTTGTAGTGTTACACATTAGTGTCATTATGAAAAACTGCTGTTTGTACTCTAAGTTATTTAAAACGTCCTCTACATCAGCCATTCTTTTAGTTACCTCCTTGAATTCCTCAAAAACTGTCGCTCACTGGTTGTTAGTCTGCAAGCAACAAAATCAATCAATAAAACAATAAAGACATAACGATAATGAAAATGATAAAATCTGTCAGTATAGATCAACACAGCATGATGCAGTAACGTCCACCAGGAATTAATTATGGGAGACTGACGGGATCCAGAGGAGCAAGAGGCGAATATCTGAGTTAGGAGGAGAAGTTAAATTCCGAAAATAGCTTTACGCCCTGGATGAATCAAGCTAAAAGTGGAAATACGGTCTGCTCTCACAGGCTATAAAGTCTGTATACCGTAGTTCACTGAAATATGTAAAAATCAGTAAGAATGAGAGAGAAGATGAGAAAGAAGCATTGAATTGATCTTAAAAAGTTTAACAAGTTTTAAGAAAGTCCCCTGCTATCCCCAAGCACCCCTCCCCCTTACCTTCCCACATTTAGCGTCTTTTTGACGCTAATTGACAGTGGGATTATCAGTAAAGGGTATTTATTCAAAACTAACCCGTTTTTAGAATACGACCATTAACGTTGATCGCAGGAATAAACTTGTCTAGTTGTCGTTATTGTCATCTTCGTTGTTGAACAGTTCGAGAGTGGCTTATAAACGATCGGTACATTTTATTCGAGTAAGTATAATATTGTTTCTAAGGAAGCAAAGACTATTTAGCATCTAAAAAATTACCTGGTCCCTTAGCACAAGCTTTAATCTCTTTTCTCGTTGAAAGGCCTGTTCGAGATACCATTATTAGTTTTAACCTCTGATGCGCGCAGATTCCTCTCCCACATGAGCAGATCATCGTTGCTTCTTATCCAGTCATTGTCGTTGATGGCCATGTGATCCGGAAAGTGAGTTCTCTTCTTCAGACGTCTGTATTTGCACTAGGACGTCAAAGGAAAACGTTTCTAGGAAATGTTTCTTTTCGCAAACAAAGAGGCTATACTTTCTAAAGAAACTGTGGTGCAGTGCGTCTGTGGGTGTGCGATACCCAATACATAAACTACACACAACCCACAACTCCTTAGTGATTCGCGTTGACGCAGGGCTAAAGCTAGAATCGTCAGCACTTGAATCTCTTTACCTTATCAACTCTGTTGTTAAAACCAAATCCGTTTTCAAACAAAGTTAAATGTTATTGATGCGTTCTGCATGCTGCATTTGTATGTCGTATAGGAGTATAGCCAGAGCTGTCGCTTCTAAAGGTGCAAGTGATTCACACGAAGGAATGCAGAGACACTACGTGCGTTTCGCAAATAAATCAAGCCCTAGTTTTACTTGGCTGATCACGATTGAATACTCAAAGATAACTCGTGATTACGTCACCAGTAAAATTAAAAGAAAAAAAAAGAAAACCGAAATGAAACTTGTTCTACAGTCTGGTATCCGCGAGTCTGCTTTGTTGTATATAGCTAGATGCAGTAATTAGATGTCTCCAACTCCGTTCTTTCGATATCCCAAGAAGTTCACATGTCTTTCAAGGAAACAATTTAAAGGAAAAAAGCCAATGTATACTTACACAAACGATTATTAGAGCAATAAGAAGAAAGAGAACCAAAGCCACGGCAACTATAACGATGATAAACGTTCCCATAGGTGTGGCCAAGTCGATGGCTTTATCCCAAATTTCGGTTCCCTTAGTTGTGCTGGCAGGACCTGCAGCTGTGGGAGTCTGTGAAGCCACTGAAACGAACCGCAATGAATGATAAAAATCATGTTGAGAAAGAGAGAGTTGAGATTGAAGTTGAAGTAGCAAATTTTATTCTCCAGCAAGGGAAAACTATTGCTCATTCCTTTTCAAGAGGTCTTTCTCGCCACTAAAATACTATGGTACAAACAAGTCATTGAAAGCTACTAAGCAATACTTTCACAAGATACGTGTTTTAAAACACCAGCGATATTTGTACTACAGTGTCAAAGTCTATTATCATGCTTCCATTTCAGAGCTTCTTTAAAATGGTAATACGCATGAACACCTTTCAAGTCGGGCAACCTGCCAAAGAAAGGGGCCACTCTTTAAATACAAAGAGTCGGTAAATGATTTGGTCTGTCCACATGAGGAGGTCAGCTTTTACAAGGCGTGAAGTAGTGTTTATACGAGGTTTTCCAGCTCGGCTAGGTGGGCTGGCCCGTTTGACCGGGCTGGCTCGGCTCACGTCTTTTTTCTTCATAAATTTTTGGTTGTGTTTATATGAGAAGGCGGGCTGGCCTGCCTGCCGACATCTCGGCTCACGAAACCGAGATCTCAACAGACGGGCCAGCCCGCCTTCTAATATAAACACAACACCAGGAGGCTTTCCTTAAGGTGGCACTATTGGATTTTTCAGTAGTGACACCTTCCAACTTTAAATATAAATCATGGCGCACTAAAAGATAATACAGAAGATCGACATGGTACGTTTGATGTTATCAAACAAAACTTATTATTAACGTGAAAGGAGGCGGGCCTTCCTATAAGTCTTGACCTCCTTTATTTACAGAGCGTACGATTTCCCTGTGGATCTGTTTGTTAAGGTGGCTCGATTGGATTTTTCAGTACTGACACCTTCCAACTTTAAATATAAATCACAACGCACTAATATATAATACAGAAGATCGATATCCACACTCTTGCTAGGGATAGACCAAAGTTGCGGGTGAGGTGTATTTTATCGAGATCGGAGTTACCATAGCAACGCATTGACGTCATTATTGTTTTTACTCACAGTCGATTTTCTTGAAATCTAGAGGTTTTCTTTCTAAACTGTCTTCTGTACTTGTAGTTTAGATAGTTTCCTTGGTGTGTAGCGAGTTTAAACATATTCTATGAGAGCGATTTCGAGAAATTTTCAGCTGAAGTTTTCGACTGTTAACTTCAAACAAATCTAATCGAGTGACTCTACATAATTTCGCCGGGTTTACGGGAAACGCATTTGGAGCGCATGTTATTTTTATACATATGAACTACATTTCCTGAAAAGTGGAACAAAATCGCTTCATTTGATTTCGAAAAATATGAACTTAAATATGGTGGCTATTTTGCTTTTTGTCAAACCTTGCCTATGAATTTCTTTTAAACTCGGTGATCCTATAGTTAAATTATTGTTTTCGAAGACCTCTCAATCTTAAGGTAATTGAAATAACGTAAAGTGGTCAAACATTAACATCAAATCGCTCAAATTATGCTTTCACAAATTTCGGTGCCTGCTAATTATTTTTGTTGGTCGCTTGTTTGTCTCATTATGCATGTCCATTGTTAAGAATTTTCATACTAGCATGAATTCCAACGCACCATTCATTTTCGAAAACGCGCCATAACCTTCGGAGTACGAAGTGAGGCTACATTCACACGGTACCGGGCAAATTTTCTACCGGTTGAAAAATTTGACCGTACATTTTGTTCGCACGGTACCGTGCAATATTTTTGCTCTGTTCACACGGAACTGCCGAACTGGATTAAAGTTTAACCTTAGTCAGTGGTTTTACAATCTGTTCATGCGCAGAGCGCTACTTTACGAAATTCAAAATGGCACCAAGAAAGAAAGAGAAAGGCTAACGATAACAGGGAAAAAGAAGGCAAAGATTCAACACCTGAAGGTGAAAAATATTTCACTTGGACGGAGATGCGGTCTTCGGTTTGTAAGAGGGAGGACGCTAACACAGCGTCGCCTTCCTGCTTGGTAAGCTGTGCAAGCCAGGGCCATTTGAAGGATGATATTTTGCATCAACACCGTGATGTTTCCAAGCAAAGCGATTAAAACGGCAAGCTTCCATGAGGTCTTCCATGTTCTCTCCAGCTGAGTTACCACGCATCCATGCAACCACGCCTTTGCCACGCAAAAAATTTAGACGGTCAAGGTGGTCACAGCGCGCCGGTTAAATTTTCGACCGTACCGGCTAAAAATTCGTCCCCGATTTTGGCGTTCAAATTTTTGAACGGCGAGGCGTCTAAATTTTCGTACGTTTAGCGTGGTTCCGTGTGAACGGAACCACTAAATGCGCGAATTTTCAACCGGTAGAAAATTCGTCCGGTACCGAGTGTGAATGTAGCCTCAGTGTCATACTGTTACGCTCTGAATCAGCTATGCCAAGACTTACTCGGTCCTGCTCGGTTCAGAGCGTTACAGTACTTCCAGCGCGAGTGTGACTGACGGCTACTGTGCTACTGTTACTTTATAGATAACACTGATCTACAGACTTCGTTCCGCCGAAGGCAATGGGGTATTGTCGAAAAAGTATGGTGCGTTGGAATTCATGCTAGCATGAAAATTCTTAACAATGGATATGCATAATGAGACAAACAAGCGACCAACAAAACATAATGAGCAGGCGCCGAAATTATGAAAGCAAAATTTGAGCCATTTTATATCAATGTTTGACCATCTTACGTGATTGTAATTAACTTGAAATTGAGGGGTCGTTCAAAACAATAATTTAACTATAAGATCACCGAGTTTAAAAGAAATTCATCGAATACTTTTTTTAATATTCGCCTCAGTGTAAAAAAGTAGCCAAGTTTTGACAAAAGAGTAAAATAGCCACCTTATTCAAGTTCATTTTTCCGAAATGAAATGAAGCCATTCTGTCCCACTTTTCAGGAAATGTAGTTCATATGTATAAAACTAACATTCGCTCTAAATGCTCTTCCTGTAAGCCCGGCGAACATATGCTACAGCGACTCGATTACATTTGTTTGATGTTAACAGTCGAAAACTTCAGCTTAAAATTTCTCGAAATCGCTAACATAGAATTTGTTTAAACTCGCTACACATCAAGGAAACTATCTAAACTACAAGTACAGAAGACAGTTAAGTAAGAAAACCTCTAATGACGTCATTGCGTTGCTCAATAAAATACACCTCACCCGCAACTTTGGTCTATCCCTAGCAAGAGTGTGGATATCAATCTCCTGTATTATGTTTTAGTGCGTTGTGATTTATATTTAAAGTTGGAAGGTGTCAGTACTGAAAAAACCCAATCGAGCCACCTTAACAAACAGATCCACAGGGAAATCGTACGCTCTGTAAATAAAGGAGGTCAAGCCTTATGGGAAGGCTGGCCTCCTTTCATGTTAATAATAAGTTTTGTTTGATACCATCAAACGTACCATGTAGGAAAAACCATAATTATCAAATTTTCCATGCCCAAAAGTGTTCGATGACAGGAAACAAACACTACATTTGCAATTTTGAACGAACAGTAAACAGAAACTATAGATATGACTCGTAAGGCCAAGCAAAGCATGCTTATTCGCGAACAACCCACAGAGAGGAACGCTCTTGCCTGTTTTGTGTCGACGACTGTTTTCCTTCAGTCATTACACGAGCAAACAGGAAAGGAGAACTGTGAATCCGACGGCCTTGTTTATCATCTATCCGTTACAAAAAATCTGGATGAAAATGAGAGACGCCAAATTTTCAAACTTACCGGCAGGTGACGAAGGGCTTGGGTTGGGAGCACTAACGCCTCCGGATGGAACTAATAAAAGGAATTGAATTAATCGCATGACCAAGATTCGTTAACCTTAATTTAAGCAAGAAAACAAACACAAGCCAGTGTACTGTTATCTACGGTAGGTCAAAATGGTCAGACTAGCTTTATTCTATACATTTTATTGCCACACCTAAGACATATACTTACAAGCATACGCACAAGCAAAAAAGGGAAAAAAAACCAAGAAGAAAAGGACTAAGAAGATGGTAACAGTGGCGTGGAAGCCTAAAGGCAACTCTAAAGCTTATGTAAAATTATGCCCAGTCCTTAAAGAACGCATGAGGCCGTTTTTCAAAATAACGTTGAGCCATTGGGCACTGAAATAATGTCTATGCATAAATTGACTAAAAAGGTGTAGAACCAAATTTTTATCTTACCTGTTGTTGAGCTGTTTGAAGTAGTTACAGTGCTTGTTGCGGTTGGAGCTATGAAACGATAATACCAATTACAAGAGCAGAATTTGTTTACTTAATTGATGGGACAAAAACACTCCGGTCATTATCCCGTTTTTATCTACTGTGAATTTGAAGGATCACATTCTGTTCGGCTAAATGTATGAGGCCGTTTTTCAAAATAACGTTGAGTCATTGGGCACTGAAATAATGTTTATGCATAAATTGACTAAAAAGGTGTAGAACCAAATTTTTATCTTACCTGTTGTTGAGCTGTTTGAAGTAGTAAAAGTGCTTGTTGCGGTTGGAGCTATGAAACGAAAATACCAATTACGAGAGCTATGAAACGAAAATACCAATTACGAGAGCAGAATTTGTACTTAATTGATGCGACAAAAACACTCGGGTCGTTATCCAGTTTTTATCCACGCGAATTTGAAGGGATCACATTCTGTTGGGCTAAATGTAGAGATTCAGATTCATTAACAATATAATGTGTGATATTACCTCTTTTCGAGCTACATGCTTCATCGGCGCTATTCTGCTATGGAAATGGATTTCCCAAGCGCTTTGTTACAGAAGGTGACGACCACAAAATCATTTTTTCTGAAAACGCTTCTTTGTGATATGAATGGGCGTTCATTGAGGACATAGCACGTCTTCAAATTGACATGTGTGAATGAGCGGTGAAATGGATTGAAGAAAGATACGGTCGAATAAAAAGTTCTAAAGAAAACATTACAATGCCGACACAGCTCCGGGCTGGTTACACGCACTACACGATGGTTACACGCACTACACGATGGGTCATACGAAAGAAACTTTATTTACACGAAATCACGTGAGCCTGCGATTTCGCCGCAAAACCAGGTGTGAACCAGTTAAGTATACATTTACCGACTGCAGTTGAATTTGAAGCGGTGGTGCTTCCATTTTGGGATACACCTAAAGGGACGTAGACCATTCAGTTGATACAATCCACCAATTCGTTTAAAAAACTGTATATACTATAGAGGGTATGCAACCAGTCTCCAGAGATTCGAATGACAATGGGTTGGCGGCCATGTTGGTGGACAATAACAAAAAAAGCTAATGAGAAATCTTTTGTTCACAGTACACCAAGATGGCGGTGATGACGTAACGTGCATACGCCCTATACAGACAAGGGTGTTTTAGTGGAAAGTAGACGACTCGTAAAATTCATTCAAAACTACATCCGGGAACCGAGTGGCGCAATGTCCATATTCTCACTAGTTAGTGTATCGCTGACGTCATGCTACGCAAAAGTTTCAGTACTACTGGTGACTAAGTTTGATGTAACTCATGAAAATGTGAAGCGGGACAGGGTAAAAGAACTAGTCTTACCAGAAGTTGCTGCTATAGCAGGAGTGGATGTAACTTCTTCGGCTGGGGATAAAAAATAAACGGTATAGATACCTCAGTAGCTGCTACACTGATATAACGATTTACAATAAAATAACAGAGGATTCAGGGATTTCAATCAATATTGATCAGTTTTGTATTCAACTTTAATTGGGTGGCTTTTGCTCATTATATCTGCGCAAGCTATATTTTGTGATTAAATGGGCATTTGGGCAAAGAGCTTCACTTCAGTAAGATTTGGACTGTATTTCGGAGATGAAAGATTAAACACCACCAAAGTTGAACTACGAACGACTAATCAAAGCTTAAAGAACAAATAAATGAGAGCGCATCATAGTTAAGTACGTAACTTATAAAAATATGGAGTTGCAGAAAAAAAAAGAAGAACAAAAAAAAAAAAAAACAGAAAAAAATAGCCTTGAAGGTTTTCAAACCTAGGGGTGACTGTGTAGGTAATTTTGCCTATTGCTATGGTAATGCGATAGTCAAAATGCTATTGCAATACTATTACGATAGTAGTGATACTACTGCGATTGTATTGCAATAGTGACGTTGCAGTCACTATTACAAAAAGACTTCGGATGACCCTTCGCGGCCGCCATGTTTAATGATGTTTGTTGCCTGATAATGTGACAATCAATTCTGTAAGAGTGGTGTGAAGATAGCATTTGAATCGCCACTTTGGACGTGGATAAGACCCTGTAGACGATTAACGTTTGTTTTTAATGTAATATTGTTCCTAGATTCAAGACATTGAAAAGAACGGTCAGTGGAGAACAAGAGAGGCATTTTTCAATCAAGCAAAGAGGACTACAGGACATCATTTTAAAACTATCAACTATTGATTTGAAACGAAACTATCGCGATTGTTATCGATAGTCGAGTATGTGATCAATGCATCGCTATTGGAACACCCACCATCGAGATGGATCGATAGTTCGATGTATCGTTACACTCCTAAGGACCTCTGCGCTACCGATGTCTCTACCAATTGCCCTATAAGGAGCCTTCCAGCTGCCTATCATCACTGTACCTGTACCGCAGAGGTTTCACGCTTTTCCATGCCATCCTTTACGCGGCTGCTCAGACTGTGATTGCCTCTAGTACTACATCAAGCATCTAGTTAAATAGCCTAAGCTCCTATGAGTCTCCTGTAGTTCAGTGCCAGAGTATTGGAACTGTAAGCGGAAGTTCAAAGGTTTGACTCCTATCGGGGGAGCTCGGAATTTGTTTCTCCGAGTATGTATCCGTGTGCTATTTACAGAAACATTTCATCTTTCATTATTCACCATGCTTAATTTAAAATTCACCGTCACACAAGTTGCACTCAAGCCCCTGAGTGTCAAAGTTTTATTACTGTGCTAAAAACTAGACAGCTTTGAAAAAAACAAGGGAAGCGTTCACTCATTCATAAACCTACGCCTGAACAATTGTTTGTTTACGCGCTTGTCATGTTTCCAAAAATAAAAAAAAACCTGAAATAAATAAATAAATAAATATGCAAAAACTATTATTTTACCACATTTTTGTTTTACAATTTAACACTGGAGGTAAAGGAGTTGGAATTTAGTTCAAAGTAAGATAAACGGCTGGATTCATTAACTTACCACTAGAACCACTAGCCTGTGATACACTGGGACTGGGAGAAACTGAAGAGAAATAAATTCATAAGTGTAATGAGAAAAACTGGATTTTTAAATAACAAGTGTTAAACAAGAGTTCCTTTCAGACCGACACTTCGTTTTACAATAGAAACTCTTTGGGTGAATAAGATTTGACAAAGAAACGGATCGTCACGAATTGTAAAAGACACTAGTTATCTTCGCTTTATAGACGTGAAATTCAAACCGTCATAAATTTTTCCCATAATTCGTAAAGTGTCTTTCATTTTAGCTGTTGTTCTCCGCTCAGACAAACAAGCATCATTAACAGTGGACAAAATGACCACTGCATTTTATTTTGATGTTAATTGTCTCGGGGACAATAGCTGAAGGGCTTTTATTGCTGCGAGCGACAGGTCAAATCATGCAGAGAATTTGAATAAACTCTTGTAGCATTTATTCAATACTCAGAATATTAGGCGCATAGGTAACACGTTACTATATTTGTACAAGTTAAATTAATACAAGAGAACTGAACTTAGTTATAAAGTATGACCATTTATTTAATATACCCTCTGTTCATTTAATATTGACTTTTATCGTCCTAAGTAGGATTTTCGTAATTCACACAAAAACCATAGTTCATGAAAATAGTAAGTTTCTATATATAAACGAACCCAACTTTTGTTTTCACTTAAAAAGAATCATTGCGTTACTTCCGGGAAACATGACACTGTGGTTTGAACAAATAGTTAGCGGTCATTGCTTAGTCAAAAAATAATAAAAAATTCATCTCCGAAATGCTGTAGAACCTTTAAGTGGTCGTTTGAGTCTTGAATTAAAAACATGTCAGCGAAGGAATAGACGGTACTGTTTTCAACTGTTGTCAATTTATGAAAAGCACAAGTCTCGATTTAACATTTCCGTGACTTACCATAACTCGTTGAATTGGAACTGGAACCAGAACGTATAAAAGACACAACAGCAATTATGCCGAACATAAACACTTTAAAGCGAGTCATGGTTAGCAACTGAATCCCCGGCAACGTCCCGAGCTCTGAGGAAAACATAAATATCTGTAAGCAAGGTTGTACTGGAATACATATGTCCTTACAGTACAATTCATAATCACTCCTCTGGCCGTATGTTACCTCAAGGCGCGTATCGATCAAATGCTCGCTAAAATGACTAACTCCGGCTCGCAAAATATCAGTACGATACTGAAAATTACAAGGACTTTGCGACAAATATCAATAACGTATGAGACTTACCGTTTCCTTACAGCAAAATGGCCGCCAACAAAATCGCGCTCGAATAACTTCCCGTACTCAGGTGACGAAATGAAGGACAATAATAAACGAATCACAAGCAATTCAGTCACATGTCACGAAACTGCAAAACGACGGTTCTGTTGCAGTCATTGGCAAAATAAACGCTTTAACTGAGCGAACGGCAGTACCAAAATCCGTCAGAACTAGCCAATATACCCTGCATAAATTTTCCTTCGCACAGAAGGCATTTGCTATACAAACAGTAACATGAATGACGGACGGGCCTGCTGTGCATATAATAGTTCCCCAGACAAAAGGATTGACTTTAGGACGATCATATCAGTGACAGGGTGACGTCATGTCAAAAATATTGGGTTGATGCTTTGGTTAACTGATTATTCATAGTTAACAATAAAGCGTCCACCGTCCAACTGAAAACGTGCGATAAACTCCGTCTGAGCAATTTTAATTTTCGTTTTGTTTCTTTTTGATCGAATAAAAATCGGAATTCAACTTACAAGAAAACAATTTTACTTCAAATCTTAAATGTGTGCCTGATAAGAACAAAAAATGAGGAAGAAGAAGAAAACATACCTGTTTTCTTTAACAATAGCAAAGCCTTTGTTTTGATAAAACAAAGTCTTTCCTTAATTTCGTTCTTCCTCAATACAATTGATGGTTCCACTGCTCAAAGTGAACAACCCAGAGCACGTGAATCATTATAGGTTTATCTGAAATCAGGAGAATAGAACACCCTTTGTTCTGAAGCTCGGAAAACCGCATGAGGGGAACCCAAAAAATAAAACTGCAAATCTGGGTCTAGACAGGTAACCTCAGAACGGTTAAGGTCTATTCAGTGCCTCCATGGGCGGGATACAAACCGAACTAACAGCGAAATTTCATGAACTGCAACGTCGCCTCATGGAAACGAGAACCGAAGAAGAAACATATGACAAAACTCTCGGCTCCAGCCGACTTATGCCAGCCTGGACTAACCTTCCCCCTCCCCCCCCCCCCCCCCCCCCCTCAGCCCCACTGATCACGCTTGAGAGACACTGCATCAACGAAGAATTGTTCGGAAGGCGACATTACCGGGAAATCTAACACGCGAAACAATCCTACTTTGCGTTTTTTCTCTTTTAGCTCACTCCCACACACACGAAACCTCCCTCCCGTTCAGCTGCCCGCGTTCTAACAATTTATGAACGAATTTGAAAATAAATCGAACGGGTGTTAGTAGCAGTTTGCGAGTTGAAATAATATTTTCAGCTCTTAGGCTACTTACAGGAAGTTCTCGAATATATCGATAGTTTTAAGGCGGTTTCCTTATGTTTTCAAAGGGAAATTGTTTTGATCGTCTGAAAGTCGAAAGAGGTCCAAAGTCCTCTGGAAGTGATCGTGATGATCAACTATCGGAGTCGTGAACATTTCGTGACTACCCGAACTTTGGTGTGGAGTATGATGTGGCGAAATATAGTTCTCCGAACGGTTACGGGCCATGCCGAGTTACGCTAGACTGTCCGTTGAAGATCTCACCGGCGATCGATCAGGCGATATTTTTGCAATTGGGCGGGAGCGGGAAGGAAAAAGCTCAAGAGAAGGCCTGATCTCAGGTTATCAATTGAAGAAGGCTTTATGAGTAGCCTACTAAATCTCGTCTCATTCTTCCTCTTGAGCGGGAACAACGTTCCTAATTCTCGAATGAGGTGTCAATACCATTCACTTCTGGAAATATTTTCTTGAGTAAAGTTACAAAAAGAACAAACAAACAAAACAAAACGAACAATTTGGCCTTTGGTGGCCTATTCCTAGCTGATGGAGATCACTATGTACAACAATCCTGCAGTAAAGAGACCATATTGCTTTACATTTGTCTTAGCCAAAATTCCCAGCGGGAGTAGTACGTACTTCCTCGAATAAGTGCCCACGCTCTAATAAGCGCCCTCCCCCGAATAAGAGCTGATAAGCGCCCACCTCGTCGGCCAAAATAGCAAATAAGCGCCTCATCTCGAATAAGCGCCCTCATAACCTCCCCCTCGCTTTCCTTAATAGTAGGCGTACATACCTGTTTCTATCGTCACCTTATACGACTGCACCGGCATCGATACATGTAGGACACCAGTTTAGTTTCTGCTAAGTCGCTTCCAGTTATTTCCAGCTCCATGTGCTTCAGAGTTTTTTTATGTTCAGTCGTTGAAAGAAAATTAACTTAATTAAGCCTCCACCACCCCCTACCACCCCTTGGCCGAAATTTTAAATAAGCGTCCGGGCGCTAATTCGAGAAAATGCGGTATCCATCCGGAACTCAGTCATTCCTAGTAGTTTACCCAGTTACTAGTAGCCTCATTATCGTGCTAAGTATTCTAGCTCAAAGGAAGTCAAGACTGATGACTTTTCATTGTCTTTATTCTCATCTCCATCGTTTACCTAATTTAACAAAATTTGCCTTCTACAATTGTTTCAGTTCCTCTACAAAAGGTTGCTATACTGCTCAATGAAAAATCACTTATTGTAAACATTAATTCTTCATGATTATATATTTTCCTACTCCAAAGCAAAGCGGTGAGGTACAGAAATTCAGGATCCATTCATTGATTAATAATATGAAAAATTCGTTAAAAATAGTCATATCTATTTACGGAAAAGAAGTGGCTTTGAAAAACATTTCACTATAAAAATTGCGATAAAATATTTCTAAAAAACATGATAAAAGGATAATAAAGGTAAAAAGCTAATTCGACGACGTTTCGACGTTAACGTAACAAAAATAAATAAAAAAACAAGTGTAACAAAAATAAATAACTTAAAGTTATTTATTTTTGTTACACTTCTTAATCAACTATTGTTCTTTTAGTATTTATACGCCCTTAAATTTAATCATTTTTTGACTTGATAATGTTGTTACGTTAACTTTTTACCGTTTTTTTTTTACCTTTTTATCATGTTTTTTAGAAATATTTTATCGCAATTTTTTATAGTGAAACATATCTATTTACTTAATTTTTTAGTCGATTTGATTTGATTTGGTTTCCCAGGCAAATCCTTTAAAGAAGGAGTTTTATGAGAGTTACAGCTAGAGCTCGCGACGAATCAGAAGAACAATCGAAATTAAAATTAATTGTGTCAACTGCAAGGGTTTTTCTCGAAGATATTCACGTGACATTCACGTGTTTAATTGTCATGTGCCGGAAAAGATAAACAGCTTGTCTATAAAACGTTCAGTTTTTGTATAACATAATACTTTCTTATGCGATCAGTTACTACATTGTCTGATACATCTGGCCTGCCAGCTATCATAAGTCAAATAAATAAACAAAAAATGCTTTAAATTATTATACTAAAAATGGAGTAAATATTCCGTCAAGCGTAACCTCTGTTCGGGTTACATTTGCAACAATATGAATAAGCAACAAACATCAATAAGACTTGAAGTTCCCTGTTCGATCGTCAGTCCAATACGAGGGGAATTTGTGAGCGCAGTTCTGTTCATAAATTGGACCAGGCCGGGAGGGGGGGGGGGGGGGTATGGGATACCAATATCCCCAGTTTTTTCCCCATAAGATACCAATATACCTTAATACCTAAAATTATCTTGAAGCATTTAATTCATGGCTGTATACCGTATACCCAAAACCCCTGGCCGGGCCTGGATTATCTGGGGCTTAAATAAGCCTGAATCTATTCCCAATACTAGATGAGTTCATTTGAGATCGACGATACAAGAACAACCCAACTGCTAAGAAAGGAGGCCTGTCAAGGAAATATTACAACGCTTGAACTGTTAACTTCAGTAAACAACTAATAAGATGAACTATTTATAATCCACCTGGCGGAAGTTATAGCTTGCAAATCTAATCGCTTAATCCTTAACTGGGATTAGAGAAAACGTCCACTGGGTTATCAGTTGTCCATACTGTCATGTGCTACCCTC
The DNA here is from genome assembly GCA_016490735.1 of Pachyseris speciosa. Classification (NCBI taxonomy): domain Eukaryota; kingdom Metazoa; phylum Cnidaria; class Anthozoa; order Scleractinia; family Pachyseridae; genus Pachyseris; species Pachyseris speciosa. The sequence goes on from JAEMWC010001624.1 coordinate 100,335, forward strand.
GTGAAATAAAGTCACTACTACTACTACTACTACTACTACTACTACTACTACTACTACTACTACTACTACTACTACTACTACTACTACTACTACTACTACTACTACTACTACTACTATCTATGGTGATAGATATATTTGCTAATAGTCCTCCAAATGGATGAGTTTGCCTTTATGTGAAACTGACTTAACAACGCAACTGATCTTAATCTAAGGAAGAAGTCAACCAGTACTGGCTAGATTTCAGAATATCCGTTCATTTCATTTACATATCATTGAATAACAATCACAGCGTGCATTTAAATATGATCCGTTCTTCAAAAGCCTGCGACAAAAGTGAACGGGTATTCTAAAATTGCCCCAGAACTCTTCTTCAGTCTGTCATAGCAATATTGGAACCGTAACTCTGCAAAAAGGAAAGAAAATGAATACGTTAATGAACTGAATAGACATAGGTTTCTAGCAGCAACCGAGTTCTTAGTTACTCCCAGCCTGGCTATACCTGACCGTCAAAGCATTGACACGAAAACAGCAAGGGTCGTGGCTTAGTCTTATCCTCTGACTAAGCTTACCTTAGTGTGTCAGGACCATATTAAAAATTAAAATAGACACACTGTGAGTGCCTTTGAGGACTGCATGCACGCTTGCGGGCCTATCCTGCCACCACGGACTTTCAGTCACTCGGACGACATGCATAGAGGCTACTGCTTAGTGCAGGAAAACACTCTACATTTTAATACCACTCTCTCCATGCAGTTTGCGTTCACCTATCTTTCCCTAGACTACAAGTGTTACCAAACTTTTCTAAGGGATAGTAAAGGAAGGGAAATTCGCAAGCAAGAAAGCGATTATTGCTTCCTGCGATGGGACACGACGGACGCGTGGCGTCTCATCACGGAAGGCATCATCTTTCTAAGTTGCCAAGAAAAAGTAAAGGACTAATCTTGGTCTAATCTTTCGCTTGGTAAGCGCTTTTCTCTCGAGAATTTGCTTACAGGATTACTGTGTGATGCGACAAGGCGTCTCTGTGCGGTAGAGGTCTTTCCGTCTGAACTTGCTCTGGCTCTAACATCGCCCATCGAAACTGTCTCATATGTGTGCATACCAAGTTCCCCTGTCGGTATATAGTATGCATTGCTTTCTCCAGAGATGGTTCTTCTGTACTTGACCTGGAATTGGTAAACAAGACTTAGCAATAGGCTCACCACTCTATCATAGCCAAGCATAGGAAACCAGAATAGAAAACAATAGAACAATAGAAAACAATAGAGCAATAAAACAATAGAACAATAGAAACCAATAGAGCAATAGAAACAATAGAACATAGAAAACAATAGAAAACAATAAATAGGAATGGTCACTATCTACAGCTGTTGTTGTAGTTCAATTTTATCCTTGGTTCAGTTTTTATTTCTTTTGTTCTTGTGTATGGTTGTGACAATGAGTACAAAACAGAGGAAAATAAAAATTGAACCACTACATATATAATACACATTTTGCTAATGATCAGTTCTGCTGGAGAATTGTGGGTAGATCCAGTCCTTTGTGGGGACAAACAGCCATTTTTGGACGTAATGAAATTGTAATTTTGACCGTTTTCTCCCACAAAGGACTGGATCTACCCACAATTCTCCAGAGACTGATCATTAGCAAAATGGTGTATTAGGACTTTCAGACCCGCAAAAAAGCAGTATCTATGTCATTGATTGTACAGTATCGAAAGAGTCATCTGGTACTAAAAGTCTTAGTAGCTCGTTTAAAAAGTACATAAATACTTACCCAAACACATATCACAGTCACGAGAAAAATAAATGCCAGAGAGCCCAACGCAATCATGGTGATCAGTGCCCATTCAGGCAATTTTCATCAGGTTCTTTCGTACTACCCTCTGTCGGCCTCTCTTCAACTTTGACACTCTTCACCTTGAATACAAACGTGCCGTCTTTGTTTGCTTTTTCCAAGAATTTCGTCAGTTCTTCATCTTTAACTCGAGCGTTCTTTGCTAAAATGACGACATAGCTGCAAATCACGCTTCCTTTTTTGAAAAGAGAATGCATAAACATTTAATCAAGTTTTTTGTCAGATTGGTCGCCAATTCTTTGTACTGTGGGCTGTTTGGATCATTGTATTCGACTATGAATTCAATATCAAGTGACGCTTCGATGCTGACAATTTTTGTTCCTTCCTGTGGAAACGTTGGGCGAGGTGAAGAGTTAGACGTGGCCGTGGTAACTGAAGAAGAGGAGTTTATTGGGAATGAAGCAGACGAACTGGAATTGCTTACAGAAGCGGTAAGAGAGCCTACGAGAGAGCTCGTCTTGACGGTGGTAGTTTCACTGTGTTCAGACGGCGACGGAGGACGGGCAACTTGGGTGTCAGCCAGGAAGATGGAATGCTTGCTATTTCTGATGATGACCGTATTCCTGTGAATTAAAAGGCACACTGAGAGACTTGGGAAACATAATTTGAAGATAAAAGACGTTTTTGAATAGTGCTATCATTTAGATAATTTATCTGATTGAGGCAAATCAGTGTAGAGGTTTATTTAAAGTCAAGCGCCCTTTCCACAAATTCTGTAGCATGAAGTTCGAGTATAGGGACTGGTCGGCGTCTCTTATGCTTTGAAAGCGCACACAAATCACAGAACGAGGAATGCATGAAAATCACTTGCCACAGTTGCATTTACCAGTTGGTTTCAACTTTGCAATTTGCCACATTTTCTTCTGGTTGGGAAACCATTTTTCCCTAGCTTCTATTTCTCATAAAGGAAGGCGGCTTTGGCTTTAATCCCGGTATTTATGGATTTTAGTGCTAATAGTAAGAAGGTAAGCCCACCTACTTCAGGTTAATCATAAGTTAATTAAAGAGAAGCTACTGACATATAGCCACGAGCACAAACCTAATGTTGGGCTCAACAAAGACGGTGACGCTCCTAAAATAACTGTTGATGTGGCTTTTGCTTCAGAAAATGTCAGAATAACAGAATCTTGCATAGATGCTTGTAGCATTACACTTGAATGTGTCGCAACTGTTGTGGCGGCCTGTGGACTGGCAGAACCAGTAACATTTCCGGCGCTACTTGCACGAACTTTAGGCGAGGCTGAGTCGGAGGATGGTGGCTGCGAAGGGACTGCAGAATGCGATGATCCCCGGTCTTTTGATGGAAATTGGGAAGTGTACGATGCCATTGTCATTGTACTGGCTGTAGCTTGAGCCAGAGTAGTAGAGGACACTGCGTCTGCTTGTGCTGTTGACGCAACACTATCGGACGCAGTAACAATGAGTGATGACAAAATTTGGAATCTGGAAGAGTGATTGCTGCTTGACTCGGACATGGTGGGTGCCATGCTTATTGGAGCTGTAGTTGACTTAGTGGCACCAGAAACCGGTGGAACAACGCTTATTGAAGTTTTTGTTGCTGTCTGATTGATTGTGCTTGTCTCTGCAGGTACAGCGCTTGAGACAACTACACCAACAACACTGTTTGTGCTATTGGAATCCTGGACACCGGAGCTTGTTGCAGTCACGTTGGTGACATTGCTCCCGTAACTGGAAGCCGGCACAATGCTGGTTGGGTTGGAACCCAGAGATGTGGCCATAGGCGTTACAAGTACACTCACAACACTGCTACTCATCCAGGGGTTCTTTGCACTGCTTGTGTAAGTTGAAGCCTGGCCAACAGCGCTTGAAAAATTGAATGGCGAAGATGTCTGAGAGGCGTTTGACACTGCTACAATAGAAAGAAAGAAAGAAAGAAAGAAAGAAAGAAAGAAAGAAAGAAAGAAAGAAACTTTAGTAATTCAAAGGTGACAGACCGCAAACAATTGTTGCTTCTAAAAATATCTGCGTGTAATAACTGTTCAATTTTAAAGCTACAAGCTTATGGCGCCGTGTGGGAGAAATCTGATTAGTACTCGCGTTACGGGAAACCTGTGTATCCATACCTGGTTTGGAACTGCTAGGCGTGGCATTTGCCGCAATTGCAACAGTGAGATCAGTGTTTGAGTGGCTGGGCATGACGGAACTGATGGATGCGACAGTAGATTTTGCTACACTGGATGGAATACTGGTTGCTGAAAAAAAAAACATAAAAAAATTAATACTAATAATAACAATAATAATAATAATAATAAACAAGAAGCAATGCGTTAAGCGAGGCGATTATCTTTTCATACAAACGTGTCATTGAGAACTGCATGCCTCAGTGGATCTCTGTAACTGGATCATGTACTGTATTTCAGGACAGAACTCAAACGAGAACAAGTCTGTCGCAGGAAATAGTTTTTACCAATAAAGCATAGATAGTAGTAGGTGAGGTGTAGTCATGGTATGAGCCCACCTACCTGAAGAGCCTTTTTCGTTTTAACAAATGCAAGGTTCAAAGGCTTGTCATGTTTCAATAACAGGTTTTTTTGTTTGAAGTTAAGTGAAAAACAAAAACTGAATTATTCGTATTATTTTCCACTGGAGCCGTTTCAAGCTTTTGGTTCTTTTTTCTCAGTTGTCGGAATTGTTGTTAAGCGCCACTGCAAAATGAATATATGGACCCTTCCGTTTTGATTTGTTCCTTCTGGAACAACTTATTCTATGTTTGTCTGAAAATAGACCAAATGCTCATAAATATTTAAATAATATACCCGAACAGTTAATCCGAGAAAGCAAAAGCTAAATTCCACCATAAAGGCCTCGTGTTTTTCGGTTTTTAATCCATCAAGGTAAGGTAGTAAACAGACAGTCAACGTATCATAAAATTGTAGTTAAAAGGAGACTTGCGAAACGAGAAAGCTAAGCTGTCTTTGTCTGTCAGTGTTCGGTAAAAAAAAAAACAATCACTTGAAACTAGTTTCCATTATTTTAGACAGAAGTTTGTTTTACCGACGTAATATTAGATGCTAAGTGTCAATGTTGTTCAATAAACTGACAAAAGAAATGGCCTCATGCAAATTTTACTGTTTGCCTGTTTAGCTGCCAGCTTATGTTTTGAAATTTAACTCCCGGCGTTCGCCAGTTCACGACGAGAAAGCCAACACTTGAACACTAAGAATCAATTTTTTACTGGATATCACGGAACTGGTTTATAATCAGTTCTAGTATAAATCATGAGTTCTTGGTCTGAGTGACATAGCTAAAGAGGGTGACATGTTACCTGTTCAACTGATATTACGAAATATAATTAATTAAATTATATGCACGTATACACACGCGTACCTGATCCAATTTTTTTTACGGCTAAAAAAGAGATTAATTTTTCTCGCAACGAGCCCGGTGCTGTCTGTGAAAAAGTTGAAGATCGATTTTTGAAAAATCAACGGACTGCAGGATGTTAAAGCTAAACTCTGAAGTCGTTGCTGGTTTATTGCGAAAAATAATTTCCACCCACGCTGTTCATTTGGAATGATTCCCTCCCTAAGGTTAACTGGTTGCCAACGTTGAATCTCAAACTATAGCCTTCGCTTGATCCCTCGATCCGATCCGATCCGCATAAATGGTACCACTTACTTCCATTTAAGTCCGGTAAAGTTTCAGGCCCTGAGGCTGGGGCCGGACGAGTTCTATTCTTAAATTACGTTTTAATTACAGTGTGAAAGAACCATACATCGCCGAAAAATCTGGTTTTCTCATTCGCACGCATTGCTTGTTTATCCAACCGTCTTTTTGAAACCTAGCCCCATGCGACAGTATTATTGCGGCATAGGACGTCCTCAGCAAGGCCTGAGTTGACCTTATTTCAACCTTCTCAAATTAAATGATTTGCAGCTAAGTAACTTGACAGCCAACTCAAGTAAAATAAATCAACTCTCTTCTTCAAAGTTTTCAATAAAGATTTCATCGAATCGGGTTTTCCCGCCATCGCTGCTCATCGGCAAAGATCGACCTCGACGATATCACTGTCAGATATCACTTGTCCGACTGAGAAATAAATTCGATTTACTTTAATTTCATGTACTGATCTAAAGTGAGGCTGGCTACCCTTCCCGAAAAACCAAGAATTACCTAGTTGATCTCAGCCAAAACATATATAACCTATGAAATAAATAATCAAGTTTACCGGAAACAAAACTTGAGAAAAGTTGTGTTCCTGTAGTTTTCTGGCCTTAGCCAGAAAACACCGCTGTTTCTTCAGCCTGCCTTGCGTCGTACAGCCGGGGCATGACCTGATTCGTTCAGCGGATAATAACTTGAACGCGTAGTAATAACGTACAACATAAGAACAGTCTAAGCCTCTGGTCTTACCTTGGATACAACTTGATGTGGCAAGTAAAAAGGCAAGTGCTGTGAATCCGTACATCTCAAAACTGAGCCGTGCAATAAATACACTCAGTTCCCTTTGCACGCGTGATTTTCACAGGATGCTAAACCGACGAGATAATATTTAACGTGTTCAGACTTCTCTTGCAACTTGAGTGACAATAAAACGTTTTCAGTACAAGCGATCGATAACTTTTCCTTCTCTAAATGTTACCTGGATTATTACCGAACTAGAACAATTGCGCGCGATTATTTGCCCGAACAGTTTTTCGGGCTATATTGCTTACTAATTCTTTGCCAGTCCATTGTTTTCTCACTACGTTTACATCAGAATTAATTTCCATATATAGCGCCGCAATTTAAAACTGGCGACATTTTGTGGTTATTTTAAGAGAAATTACTGCCGAATTAACTATCGATCACTCCTAAACGCAAGACTGTCGGAACTTTGACTCTTAATTAACGTTCTAAGTTTGCAATAAAAACCATGAAATGGAATAAGAGAACTAGGTTAATAAAATGAATAAAGAGTATTAGGATTGATTTACCCGCAGCTAGTATAATTTATTTGCAAGCAAATTTACACGTTACTTATCGGATATGACACATCGGCTTTTTCGTCTCACATATATCCTTTGGGACGTCACCGATGCTTAACAATTTAAAAAAATAGTATATGTATCGTAATATGAGCGAAATATATCTAGGCGAGATATATCTAGATTATATAGAAAGAGTCTAGTGCGATCTCGGTAGACCTTAGCGGGCCGCTGTATTGTGTACTGACACATTTTACATGCAAATGAGTCTTTCCGGCCAGCGAACGAACAAAAGTTCGTTTTACACCAGTGTGCTAACATGATGATAAATGCCCGACGGAAGCCGGGCACACACAAAAAACATTTTTGCCTTTTAGGGGCAGATCGTATGTTTGTTCAAGCAAATTTTCAGATATAAATACGGCATCCATGTGATTTGACCTTGCCTAATTTTAGTAATTCTGGGTATTTCCATAGAAAAGTTGACTGACACGCAACTTCGGACATCATTTCGCTTCCTGTGGAGACAGACTTGCGCAACTCGAGGGCCGCAAACTTCCCACAAATTCCAATAACTTTTAATAGCAAGTTAAAAACTGACGCCAATGAATAAAACATCTGACTCACAATACCTGCTAATAACGAATACTAAATAGTATGATCATATCACACCAGCTTCATATAACCTTCAATGGCTACCTGTGTTTTACCGCATCTATTTTAAAATTTTAATTATTGCATTTAAGGCTATATATAATATGTCACCTAGCTATATTAGCAACTTAGTGTCTATTAAGTCGTGTTCTGTTTATTCCCTTAGATCAAATTCTTCATTATTTTTGGACCGTCCTAGGGGGCGCATGCTATCTACATTAGGAGCTCGTTCTTTTTATGCTCGGCTGCCCCCACACTGTGCAACAGCTCTTTTTATACATTTTTTTTCTTGTGGGAGGGGAGGGGGGGTGGTCAGTTGTGTATTTTTAGTATTAGGTTTTATAGATATTTCTTATAATTCACTATAGTTATTGTATTTTTATATATATTTTTAAATTCATGTAAAACGCTTTTGATCATTTTAATGTTAAAAGGCGCTATATTAAGTAAATAATAATAATAATAATAATAATTATTATTGTAGTCGACATTATTTATTTTATTACCTAATACGATGTTTTAGACTTTTTATAAAGGAAGTTTTTCTAGCTTATTTTTTTTACATTTTTTGTCACATTTTTTGGAAGCTTTTTTAAAATAAAAAGGATTACTACAGTTTTCTCATAATTTGTAACTTAATAATTTTGTAATTATTTATTTGTTTTGTAAATATTGGATGAATTGTTACATAAAATGTTTATTTATTTCTTCTTCTTCTTCTTCTTCTTCTTCTTCTTCTTATTCTTCTTATTATTATCATCAATTTTTTAAAGCGTTATTGGTTTCTTAGTAGAAATAACGCTATATAAATAAAGATTATTATTATTATTATTATTATTATTATTAATTTATGGGAATATTTGATTTACCGCTCGGATCATAAATTTTTTACCAGTCTAATTTTAACACCCATCGGCGCAGATCAGCATAACTGGCTATTTTCACGAAAGCAAGAGGAATACAAAATCTTCTTGAAGGAATGCATTCAATCAATTGGATTCAATCGATGAAACTTACGTCATTGCAGTGTTACTGTAATAAATTGGCCCATTTTGTAACTAATGTTTACAATATGAACGGCAGTGTTGTATCACTATTTACAAACTCGAGGCGAAGCCGAGAGTTTGTAGATGTGATACAACACTGACGCGAATATTGTAAACTACTTATTCAACGTCGGGATCCTGTGTTCATATTCATCGATTATTTTTGTAGTACAAGACATTTCAACGCAGAAAATAGAACGAAAGAGTTTATGTAAATCAGGAGAATGTTGTATCAGATATACAACCATTGATTAATAATACATTTCTTTTGTTTTTCCTTTATGAATTATTAATGAGTCGAATAATAGTACCTACAGCAAGTGATTCACTGTAATCAGAGTACGCGTGACGTCACAGGCTAATACGGAAACATAGCTCAGTTGCAACGTAACACGGTATCGCTCATCTACGATATATGCGCGCGGTTTCAGTCTATGATATTAGACTTACAACCGTTTCTAAACAAAAAATGTTTATTCGAAAGGGAAAACGAGTTGCGCGCCGAACTACATCTCGCAGTTGTACTGCGTAAATATTTAGTATTCTGTTTTCAAGCCATGCACATTGCCATGGTGCTGGCAATGTTGGGTTGAGAAAAACATATTTATCATCATTTGGCGCTCAAAAAAATTTTTCTTCAAATATTTTTTCCACCAAAAGCGCCACACAGTTTCATAAACCTTTTAAGGAAAGCATATGGGCGCACATAAACTGTGGAGTAAAAATTTGGTTTGAAGCTTGTTGTGTCATGATTACGAAATGTTTTTGCTCTTCAAAGAACCTCAAAATTCATTAAATCGTATCCCGTGGACTGGGAACGAGCCTTTGCTTAGAACAATGGTGATGACGTAGGAAATGCCAAGACATTCGTGTCGTCTGAAGCATTTCCTACGTCACATCGTCCTACCAATAAAGCCCATAAAAGGGGTACCCCACCCTCACCCACCCCCTTGAAATTTAAGGTATTATTGTAAAGGCTATTTTGAAAATCTAGTACAAAGCAGCTTTCGAACAATTCACAACGGTTCACATAACGTAATACGATAGCTTGGCCGCGCCTGAAACCTTTATGTTAAGAATCAGAAAATGATAAACTATCATATTAGAACAAGAAATTTTTTACTTCATAGGCACTTAAACACCACTGTTTACAATGATTAACCAATCTCGACCCCAGAGCTCTTCCTTTTTGCGCATGTCTAACGGGCGTGACGGCGAGAAGAGCTCTGGGGAACTCTACGCAAGCTCCAGCTCTGATTGGTTATCAGTTGAAATAATGAAATTGCTTCTGATTGGCCAACTCGGTACGCGCGAAAAACTGAACGGTTACTCTAGTGAAAAGAGCTAGCTTCGAAAAAAAATTCACAAAACAAACATGAGTGAAACCCCTAAAACGTCCTTCCTTCAATAAACAACAGCTTCAATATAATTGATTTCTGCTCTACCTTTACTGCGATTTTCATAATTGTACAGAATTTCATTTTCAAGCGCCAACCGCCAAACCGCGTTTTGGCTTCTATCAATCAAACTTTCCGAACACACTCCGGGACGAAAAAGCCATTTGCATTAAAAAGTATTGAAGAATGATCTGCACTAAATACGGGGTTTAGACTCATAAATCCCGTATTCTTTATCTCTAATAATAGTGCAAAGGAATGAGATGAAAGACGATGGTCCAGTTCAAAACAAGCATGAATTGTTCAGTTTATTGATGTAATTTTCGACGCCGTCGGCCTTCAGTGTTTTATGTGTCCATCGTTTAGGAAGAACGAAAAGGGTCGTTTCAGAGCCATAAACAAATGAAAATATAAAATCGATCAAACACACCAAACTCCAGAAAACCACGTAAGTCAAGATTCGGTGAATTGTCTAACCTGAGTCGGGAAGTTTCGATGGATAGGTCCTCAAATAACTGAAACTATCCGATTGAATATCCTGAGAAACGTAAAGGAAATCAACGGACTCAGCCGCTACACTTCTGATATGGGCCATAAATCATCGATCATCGCCTCTCGGTTGCAGTCGGAAGCCGCTGGAAATTTGATCGATGTCGGGCATCGAGAACCGCAATTGTCGGCTGAGATTAGAACTTCAGAGTTCGCGTGTTATTGAAAGGCACAGCAAGCGAAATGTAGAGTCTTTACAACCTTTTGCTAAGGCATACTGCAAGGACTATTTCAAACAGCGACGCCATCATGGATTTTGGGTAGTTGAGCATGCGCTTTGAAGTCTATATAGTCAGTTCAGGCGCGGATCCAGGATTTTGAAATGGGGGGTGAAGTTTTGTAATAATGTCAGTAATAGAACCAAAGCCTGGTTGAGGTGTTTAAGGATAAGAAAAAAAAAAGAAAAAGAAAAAAGAAAGAAGGGGACCCGGGGGGGGGAGGTAGTAACATCACCAAAAAGAATAATGAATAATAATATGCAATATTTATATAGCGCTTACATTAACTAGGTTATTCTAAAACGCTCTACAGATTAAATGGATTACTATAAAAATTGTGATTATATAAATTGGAGAAGGTGTATCAATATTTGATGTAATTTACAACAGTTACAACAAAAGACAGCAAATGCCCGGTCGCCGAACGTCCTGCACTTCGTGCGGAGGGCACATCTGCATGGTGCCTTTATGTCCAACAAGCCGCGGCATATGTATGATGAGGCCTTCCAGCCCCCCTTCCCCCCCCCCCCCCCAGGCCTTTGTATACAAGCAGCGGAGAGGGTCGGGGGAGACGTAATTTTATATCTACTCCCAGACTGCTGGTGAATTCGTGTAGTCAAATTCAATTGCGCGAGCGTGCTTCATATTCCTATTGTGCGTGCTGATGACGTAGCAGAGGACATTTCTCTTTGCACAATATTTAAACTATCGCGTTGAAAATGTTATAAAACAATTGGTTCGTGCGTCAGCTGTGCGTTCATCGAGATATGAAGCACGCGGGAAGTTTGGAGACCACTCAAGAAGCTAGAGTTGCTCTCGGCTACGCCTCAAGCAACTCTTACGCATCTTTCGTGCTCTCCAAAATTCTCGCGTGCTTGATATCTCGATGAACGCACGCTGGCACATTAACCAAACGTTAAATAATACAATTTGGTTGAAAGGACATTTATCATATGACCCATACGGCCCCCCGCGCGCTTTCACTGTGAAACTATTGAGGAAATGCCCGTATGGGGGCCGTACGCCTTAGAGCGTGCAGGGCCGGAAAAAACCGTACGGCCCTGCTAGGAAACCGTACGGCGCGAGTGATACGAATTTAGAGGATTTCGTCTCGTCTAACCATGTAAATTGATTTTACAACTAGAAAACAAATACAAACAACATATTAAATCAATTTTCTGTGCAAATTTGTGCGAGTTTTTGTAACATTGTGAAAGCATTGAGAAAATTCCCGTATGATCGCCGTACGCCTTAGCGCGAGCAGGGCCGGGAAAAACCTTACGGCCGGAGCGATCCGAATTAAGAGGATTTCGTCGCGTCTAACCATGTAAATCGATTTTACAACCAGAAAACAAATACAAACAACATATTAGATCAATTTTCTGTGCAAAAATGTCAGTTTTTTGTTAAAAAAAGTTCATCTTCTACGTGCTCATGAAGAGTCTAAAGTGGCCATTTGATAAAACACTTATTGACTGAGTCAGGTCGGTCCAGACGGGAAAATATTTGGCTCTCGGTCATGGTGCACGGACCTCGTTACGCTCGGTCCGTACGGCGTGGCCTTAAACCAAATATTTTCCCAACCGCGGCCTTCCCACTCAGTCAATAAGTACATAGTAAGAGCTTCAGTGTATGATTAACACCTAAAATCGTTTGAAAAAAAAGTAAAGAGAAGGGTGGAACAAAGGAATGGACCATGGAATATTTCCTGGACAGATGAAGGCGGACAATTTGTCACCCTGATAAAGGTGTTAGGGAGTGGGGCGTAATCCACCTTAGGGAACTTCTCTACCAGAGAACTCCGAACCTATTAAAGCTATAATAGTTTAAAAATAGTTTCCTCATTGATCTGCAAACGTAAGCACTGACGTCATCTAACGTGGCAATGACGTTATGTTTTCCAAGCGGCGGGTATTAAGGACCTGGGTTTGGAGAATTCAGGTTACAGCAAACGTTGTTAAAATGTGTTATCACATAGAATTCCAGGAAAGATCGAAAAAACCGTTTTCCGTTTGTAAATATAATATCTGTATTGGTTGCGGAGATATTTAAGTTTGAAAAATGTATAAAATATGCAAATGAGATGACCTATAACGTCATAGTATCAACCCAATATTACATCAAATATACAAATAGAACTATCTCGGTCAATTGAAACTTGGTAGGCTGTTCGGTTCCCATGGCAACTCACTCTGTTCCTGTCCCCCCAACCTGATTTCAATATTTAAGTGTTTTTCAGCTCGAAAAACATTTAACAAGGCCGCGAACTCTACCTAACATATTTCCATGCTTGCTGGATCATGAAGACGAGGCACCATTGGCAAATATCAAAATAGAATTCTAAAGGTGGCTAGCAAAGCTCTTAATATCAGGGAGGTCTGGAACCCAGTATGTTGCCATGGTTACAATACTGGTAAGCTCATATTGTGAAGCACATCTGGTAGAATCTTCCTGCAACGAATCAAGCATTTCTGATACAAATTGGCTGAGATATCTTTTTTCATCATATTTGATCAAAATTCTGTTGAGAAAATGACGTCATCACTTGGATAATTTGCATATTTTACATACTTGAATATCTCTGGAACAAAAAGACATATTTGAAAATAGTAAACAGCATTCTTCTTCTCGTACAGACTACTTGTTTCTATTTTAAAATGGCTTAGATAGGAAAGATGCGAATTTCTTCATAGTAGCACTTTAACCCTTTAACGCCCAGTGTACGATATATCGTACGGATTTGTACAACAGACAGGCCTACCGCTTTCAAGATTGCCCACGCTCTCAAATTTAGACCTGATTATTATGGTCTGTTTATAGTGTCAACCAGTAACTGTTTTACGCTTTAAGAGCCAATACACTGGGAATAAAGTACCTTCGTTTTCCGTTCCATATCATTATTTGTTTTTCAAACCAAAAATGGCCGTTTTATGCGCTCTGGAGCAAAGCTAAAAAACACACATCTTTGCTTTCAATTCTTTAATTCAAAATCTCCTTTGGAAAACAAAATATTATAATGAGGGCAAACCTTGATCTCATGACTACGCATCTATCTGCAATTTTGCCTCTCACGCCTACAACGAGTCGAGCATCAGCCATTTGATTCGAGAAAGTTTTGAAAGCCTCTGTTTTTCTCTTTGGCGCCCGCATTGCATTCTGGGATACTTGGATACCACGGCGAAATGGAAGTCCCGCCATCTTCATTTTGTAGATTTTGATTTCTAGTGTCAAGCAATCCGGACCTACTGGCAAATATGGTACGCGTTGTGTCCATCACAGAACGGCTAGAGACATGAACTTCACTTATGAGCTGCCTTGACTCGACACGACCACTTTTGGCGTCCCAGTCGTCGTGAAATTATCTCTCACCTCTACCTTCGTTTAGAGGTTTGGGAACTTCTGCAGTGAAAAATGGCTCGAAAACACACTTATAAACCGAGAACCTACCGATTACAACTCGTTACAGTCGCGAGCAAAACAACAACGGTTCAAATTGGTGACGTCACAAGAAAACTTGAGTCGTCGGTATTCCAGAGCAGCAAACGTTTCAAGGCAGACTTTCATATAGGACATCTAGATCCCTTTCAATTATTTGCATCGAAAAAATCGCCAAAAGTGTTAAAAAAAATTTGGGTTTTAAAGGGTTAAGGAATAGAACGAGACTCTTTAGATATCAGGAATAGCGAGTCGGTTAATATTTTTGAAAAACGAATTATATCGTTTAATGTAGTTTATCGAAGAACGATGGGAATTGCAGTTTTTCGCACAAAAATTTCTAAATTCTATTTTACTTCCCTATTCATTTTAATTTTTGCTTCTTTGACGGGACTCGCCTGAAAACCACCTTCGGGTGACGGCGACCTCCTGGATAAAGATATATTATTATTTGTTATTTATTATTATTATTATTATTATTATTATTATTATATTATGAAAGGTGTTCGTCATCGTGGTTTCAAATGATAGCTGAGTTAATCTTTTGTCTCACGATTGAGTCACAAAGATGTGGATCGCGACGTTTCGACCGCTATACTGCTGGTCTTCATCAGGCGATGGTGTCGACTGGCTGCGTGTGAGTATAAGAAGCACCGTGGCTGGTGGTGATTGGTGCGTTTCGATCCTCGCTTAGGCTGTTGTTGATTGGAAGATTTCGATCCTTGTCGTTCAGACTAGAAATTGTTCCCTCTGCGGTCCGCTTTGGTACTGATCGGCTGTTGCGTTGTTTGATCGTGGGCATCCACGCTTCAGGAATTTCAATTCCACTGTCCCTGTTAATGTTGTTAGGGTGATTAACCCTACGGGTGTACCAATGTGGGTCTCGGTCAATAAATTTAACTTCGTCCCAGAGCGGATAATGTCCGGTCGCGTTACTATGTTCTGAAACGGCGGAAAACGCGGTATTGTCAAGTGCCTTGTTGTTGTAGAGGCAACGGCGAAGAGCCTCCGATGTGCCTTTGACGTATGGCAGAACCACAGTAGATTTAATTTCGGGTTCAGGTTCTTTAGTGGTTGTTCGTCCGTTGGTTTTCGTAAGATTTTTTACAAACGAAAACGGATAACCGTTGGAAACAATGATGAGAGGTGTTTCTTTTCATGAGAGATAACTGATGGTTTTGTTATGAGTGTGTTTAGATCGATCGTACAGGCACTTGACAATACCGCGTTTTCCGCCGTTTCAGAACATAGCAACGCGACCGGACATTATCCACTCTGGGACGAAGTTAAATTTAAAAAATTAACTCAGCTATCATAAGTATTATTTTTAATAATTTTTCTGACCAATTACAACAGACGCAAACAGCACATTGAGTCAATCAGAGTACAAAGCAATAACTGTAGCCTGATGCAAAGCGCGGGAAAATGCGCGCGTGCAAGTCACGATTGGTTTTGCTTCCCATTGGCTGAGAAAGTGGCGTAAGTTTTGCTAAACAAACACAGAGAGCTTTAAGGGCAAAACCAGAGAAAACGTGAATTAATTCTGACAGTCAATCGAAGACCACTCTAAAATGGTAAAAAACCACGACAAAGTTAATCCTTAATTGTTGAATCTGGCGCGTGATCGAGTTGCACTCTTTAGTTTGCTGTGTGACACAGAGTACTAACACGGAGTCTCTCTAAAGCTGCTTTTATTACTGACTATTAACAATGAATAAAATAAATCATACATTAAGTATTAAAAAAAGGTATGATTTTACCATTAAATAACAGTGCGAAAACACATAATGAACTAAACATGAGTTTACCCAACTATACTTCGTCGTACTGAGCATCAATTCTGCAGACAAAATGACGGAAATTCTTCAAATACACTCGAAAAAAAGCGAACGTTTGTTTTCACTATGGTCGACTCAATGAAACTTTGCAAACTTAAAGGGAAACGACAAAGTGCTGCTATTTTTGCTATGAACACTACGGTCAAACACAATCTCATTGTACGTTTAACTTAACGGCGTCGACGTTTTAGATGGCTCTGTGTTGTTGAAACACAGTGCAAGACAAATTTGTGCTGTTAAAAAGGCAAAAATCGCAGATTAACACGTAAAACAATGACGTTTGTTGGACTATATAGTCAAAACATTTTTATCGATTTTGGCGCCCAGGAAGGTCGCTCGTTTCCTTCTTTATAAAAGCGAAAAATATCTGAATTTTAGTTTAATTTATTCAATTTTTTTTTCATAGTATTGAATGTTAGGGATCAAAATTCTGACAAACTTCAAAGGAACGAATTAACTGTTCGGCCGTTCCCGGATGTTCTATTGTATAAGTTTACGTCCAAATACCGCAACTATCCTTGGACAATGACGGATTTCGAAACAAACGTTTAATTCCCAAATCAAAATCACTCCTAAACTTTCCCGGCTAAGAATTACAACGAAACAAGAAGTATGTACAAGGCGAATTACGTGCTACAAAATGTTTCAAATTACACTTACACTACTATACTAATCGGATTGTTACATGCATTACCTTGACGCTGTTCAAATGTTACGGTACATGTTGAGATGAAACAGGGCATGATGCTTAACAAAAGTGGCAGAAATGCGGACTTAGCAACAAAATCAACAATTTTGCGCACGTAAAAGACAACGGTTTTGCCTGGGTCTATTTTTTTTTTAACATTTCTGCGAGTTCTTACGAAGGCACTAAACATAGTGAGTTAGCACATTTCATGTTCTTGGTTAACATGACGTCTCCAGGGTTCTAAAATATGCTTGCAATTAATAACTATCTTTTGCCAAATGTAACGATGCCCTCCCCTCCCCCCCCCCCGTCCCCCGCCCCGTAATAATATATATCTAAAAACACAAAAGTATATAATCCTGAAAATTTCAGATGGTTCACGAACACTTGCGTGCCTATACACAGAATAACAGGGTCCCCACCCAAACACCAGCCTGGCAGAAATTACTTGTTTCCAAACCAAGGGATTCTCGTAATCGCTTGTCCAAAGTAGATTATTCACAATGACATATAAATATAGAAATTTTCTGACTTATTCATCGATTTAACAGCTGCAAGCCGCATGAACACAAACAAAGAAAATGAAAACAGAATAATGCAAAAAAAAAATTTGAAAACTGAAAAGTTCAATATGTGCGCTTGTACGAGTATAAACATTCTACACGTCCACACACCGTCATGACAAATTTCTATGCCAGGAGTCACACATCCGCTCTTCCATTATGCGTTCTTGCCATATCAACAACCACTGAATGTTCCTTGGCTTTCATCCTGAGTGCTGCAATGCTAGAGTTGTGCCGCGGAGGACATGGTAAGCACTGCTCGTGTTCGTCGCAAAAATTTTGTGACGTCATGGACCCTGGTGATCCACGGCAACCTTCGCCTGGAGAATGACATGCGCGCTGTGGCGGGGCATGCGCACAAGGTGGAAGCTGCTTGGTAGGCCCATGCTGCGAGATGGTGACGTTGGGATGCGCGATTGGGGATTTCCTCATACCATTAGTTGACGTTGTCATGGCACCGACTTTGGCGCAGTGTGGAGGGGATTCTGGAGAAGGGGTCCTCGGCGAATGCCTATTCGGCGGAAACGAATGGTGCACGTGAACAACTGGTGCATAGCTCGGGACTGTCATGTGATGTGGCAATGGCCCCGCCCCAGGACCTGACGGGTTCATGCAGCTGTTGGTGGGACGAGACCAAGGGGCCTGAGGATGTCTATCGTATATTGGTGCCATGGTGATTGACCTCGTAGGGACCGGGACTGGAGCAAAACGCTCACGTTTTCTCCACTTGGCTCTCCGATTTTGAAACCACACCTAAGAAAGTGGAAATATTTAAGGTGCTCAAGACAATACTCACAACAAGAAGCTTGCATGCAATGTTTATGGGAACAAAATACAACTTGAAAGCATTATTTGCATAATTACTTGAGAATGATTAACAATTATTCCCGAGCGTGCCTACATGGCTCGTAGAGGCGAGTAGGCTATAATTATCCCATAACCAACCAGTACAAGTGAAACAGTTGTAAACTAAAACTGCTGCTAGATTACAAGGTCCATTAAATTGATTCCATGACCATTGAGCTAATCAAAACATGGAATTGCATTATTTAATGATCCACTTTTTAATATTAGATGATTTTCGGTTTAAAAACATGTATTTTTGATGGTCATCAATATATTAATAAGGTACTAAAACTGAGTTAAAGAACCGTCTAAAATTACACGGGCAAATAATCAAATTTTCAGTAAGATGATTTTCACCCGCAAACCAAAGAAATTAAGGCTAAGCTGATCAGTTGCAGTGTTCTTTCCTTTGCACATGTTTCATTTTTCCGTAGCCTGATAACAATATTTATCTTCAGCTAACAAAAAATATGTATCTATCTTTTGGTAATATAACGTAAACATGTTTTAATTCAACAAATGATAAAGACAGCATATCGGTGCCAGCTGTTGACAGCTATCGTGAGAAAACCGAGCCACGCATTCCAAAATGATATCAAATCCCATGTGGTCAACATATGTGGCGTGAAAACTGATCGGACTTTGCTGACCCCTTTCGAACTGGTCCTCGCAACTGCTTTTCCCTTTGGATCTGTCATCGACTGAGGTAGTGCTCAGTCCAAGTACAGTACTAAGAATTGATTTCTTACGGAAAAATAATGTTTTTAAAAATACCACTTTTAGTAAATTTGCTTATTTTAGAAGGTGGAGTGGGGCCGAAGGGGGGGGGGGGGTGGGGGTTAGGCGATTTGACAATTTTTCTGCCTTATCTTCTTTCTCGTGGCTTAAAGCTTTATAAATTTCTTCTACTCGTCTGCAAGATGTTTCTTTCCTGTTATGCTGTGCACGATTTTTTTTCCACCTTATTGCGGCAAAGGTTGTGCAAAAACATTTCCTTTATCACCACAATGTCCCACTCCCTCTTCCCCTTGTCGGACCTCGCCTTTCAGATTGATGCCACCAAGCTCTTTCATCTTTTGAGGCTCTTCACTGGATTCACTTTTTAAAGTTGAAGATGGAATCTATTTATCGACCTGGCAGAAGAAACTTGAAGATATTCACTTCACACAGGCAACTGCGACCGAAAGCGTTCCGGTGCGCAACAGAACCGAAAATAGGATTGAAAATTCTCTAATGGAAATTAATTGACTAATACCAGAGTAAAACTTAATAACTTCATTGAGCACCACTTGTGAGCACCACTTGAGCATTGACTGATTTCGCCGTGTACTACCACACATCATGCATTGATGTAGTACAAGGTCACCTGTTCCTGGGAGGTTTTTGGCTTCGGAGTCTGAGGATAAACTAGGTCCTTTTGTACTCGTTTGAGTACTGTATTGACCTTAGGCGAGTGATGAATTTTCGTTTCTAAATATTTTAAAGACGAAAGTTGACCATTTAAGTTCTATAAATTTCTAAGAAGCATAAGCACTAAGCAAATTAGAGAACTAGATGGGAAGAACGAAGACACACTTGAAAATGAGTACCAAGCAACAAAACCCGGAAAACAATAAAAAAAACGTTTCCGATGGCCAAATGGCGAAATTTCCGAAACGCATTTCCTCTGTCCATTTGGCTGCTCAACTACATGCAGAACTAAACGTTCCAGGTGGACGGGAAACTGCCGTGACAAGAGTCCCATACCGCACATCATCGCGAGCCGCTTTACGTCAAGATGAAAAGAGTCGCGCCTTGCTTTGTAACTGGTATACCGGAAATTTGCGTCTTTGGGTGAATGGCTGTATCTATTTACGGTGAATTTCCTGCCTTCTAGCGCACTGAGGGGAATAAACTGTCTAGACAAGAAGGCTCCGAATGACCCATAAACAAACCCTGGCCGCCCCTTGAGAGCAAAATCGTATATCTTGAGAAAAATTTGAGGAACGCGTTTCCAGTAAACGAGACTTTGAGTAAACCTTTCCTCCAAGACAGAGCCAGGCCAGATTTTTGAAAGAAAGAAACGAAACACTCATGATTCAAGATAAAGAACTGTACCACCGCTTATAACGTTTTTGGGTCACATGATATGCAGAATCAAAAGTTACAGCAATGGCCGCCACAGGTCCATCAGCACTGAAAAGATTTAAGTGATGGACGAGTTCAAGTGGAAGTTCTTTTCTACCACAGTTTTATTAAATGTACTGCTAATGGACGATTCGCAAACTTTCCATCTCGTTCATAAATATTCCCCGAAACAGAGGTGAAATTAGGCATTGTTAAAGAAATAAATCGACAGTTGGATGATTTGTACTCAGTGCAGTCACTTGTTCTCTCAAAGGAATTGTTCTATTTGCCAAGCAACTATCGAGATTTAAGCACAACGTATATATGAACATGAAAGATTTCTACAGGAAAAAATGCAACACTGCTTATAAAGAAATGCCCCAACGCTGGCACACATTGGGATAGAAAATATTCTCTGACGTTTCCCTGATTTTTCACTGACCACAAAACAATTTTCACAGCCCACCAATCCAATGCAAAACCTTGGCAAGCCAGCTACGAAGTCACAGAAATCAATTCCTTTGCAGGAATCATTTGTTTTGAAACGACATCACCTTTACTAACAAGGAATCTTCTTCCCTAAACCTACTGGCTAGCCAAACGCAAAATGCCCTGACTTGAGTTTCACTAACATTCAAATAGAATTAGAATTTCCCTGACTTGACACACAATTCCCTGACTTTTCCCGTCCGAAACTAAAAATAGTGTTTTCCTCTAACGTTTCCGGACCCATGGCAATCCTGAATTTACCGCGGCAACCACAAGCGAAGGCATGGCGAAATTAGCCTGTTCCAGGCTCTCAGATATTTGAGGCGAACGAAGAAGAAGGGAAAGAAAATAGCGCGTTCTCGCACGCTCGCCCCAAATATCTGAGAGCCTCGAACAGACCAGGCGAAATGGATTATGAGTCAAAATTTTCACGTCTTCAGTTTTAGTCCGTTTTCTGATTGCGCCTTTCAACAGTTATTTATTGAATGGTTTGGCTGACTATTTTGAATTCAAGCCAGCGTGCG
Organism: Pachyseris speciosa; assembly: GCA_016490735.1. Lineage (NCBI taxonomy): Eukaryota > Metazoa > Cnidaria > Anthozoa > Scleractinia > Pachyseridae > Pachyseris > Pachyseris speciosa. Next base: position 121,473 of record JAEMWC010001624.1, read on the forward strand.
GTTGGTTTTTATTGCCTCAACTTTGATTTCCTCTTTAAGCGCGATGATCAAGTTCTTTTTAAAAATCCAAGCATCATTGTTGAGGCCAACAAAATATATATAACTATGTAAGCCTCTTATTGTTCGGTCAAGACTAACGG